>OZ012700.1:33280043-33305043 GCA_963942565.1 Maea johnstoni
CCATCACGCCACTTGTGGACAAACATCGGAACTAATAGTTTTTTCGTCACTCTATTTTAATCATTATGAAATAGCAACATTCTGTGTTCAGACATGCTGATCAGGTGAACAGGTGCTACTGCCAACCCTGCTCTTAAGGAAGCCATTGTTTAACCTTTCGTTTTCTGCATTTGACCTTTAATGGTGTTTTCAAAAATCCTTGTCAGTGGCGCAACCAGTGTCACTATTTAGAACTAATTTGACCCCCTCCCCTACACATTCTCCCTTTATAGCGGATGGCGGACAGCGAAGTGGAAGGAGTCCATGGGTTACTTTGTTGCGAATAAAAGATACTTTGTTGCAAGTTGAGAAGGAAGGAGAATTGTAAGTGGACATGCACAGAGTGATAAGAATATGTCAGTTAAGTAAAATCTTGGATACAGGACAGTATTGGGTTAATGATGACGAAAGCGAAGAATGACGGTGTTGAAACGATACAATGATGTTTATTTGATACTTTGTAACAATACAATTATGATGTCTTTCGGGTAGTAATAAATATTTTCTCCTGCAATTGTGTTTTGGTTGTCGGTGCCCATTGCTTCAATAATGCTCAAATCCTGGATCCTCCCCTGGAAATGTTTTTTTGCGACAGAAGTTTTGATTTGCCCGACAGTCAAATCAAAAAAATCAGCTCGAGCTCGGCGAGCCTGCCCCATTGCTCGAGCCACTTGAGTTTGTGAGAGGTGAGTGCAGCTCTACACCTAGCGGGACTCAGTTCTCTAACCAGGAGTGGGGAGGGGGATGGTGGAGGGGAAGGAGAGGGGGGGAGCAGTCTAGCAGTGGGTGATTCCTTATAGAGACTACGCCAATCCGCTCTTTGCGGCACCCGCGCTCAATGAGCCACCCGCTCTCTTTCACTAACCCGCTCTCTTTGACGTACCAGCGCTCTTTGTGGCACTGGCGCTCTCAGTGGTACCGTCGCACTTTGAAGCACCCACGCTATTTACGGTACCTGCATGCCCTGCGGTACTGGCGCTCTCTGCAGTTCCATCACTCTTTGAGGCACACACGCACCTGCGCTCTTTGCGGTACTGGCGCTCTCTGCAGTTCCATCACTCTTTGAGGCACACACGCTATTTGCGGTACCTGCATGCCCTGCGGTACTGGCGCTCTTTGTAGCACTGACACTCTTTGAGGCACCCGCGCTCTTTGTAGCACTGACACTCTTTGAGGCACCTGCGCTCTTTGAGGTACCCGTGCTCTTTGCGACACTGGCGCTCTTTGAGCTAGCCTCGCTCTTTGTAGCCCTGGCACTCTTTGAGGAACCCAAGCTCTTTGCGGCACCCGCTATTTTTGCGGCACTGGCACTCTTTGAGGTACCTGCGCTCTTTGCGGCACCCATGCTTTTTGCAGCACCCACACTCTTTGAGGCACTTGCGCTCTTTGCGGTACTGGCGCTCTCTGCAGTTCCATCACTCTTTGAGGCACACATGCTATTTGCGGTACCTGCATGCCCTGCGGTACTGGCGCTCTTTGTAGCACTGACACTCTTTGAGGCACCTGCGCTCTTTGCGACACTCGCACTCAGGCGCCCTTTCAGGTACCCGCACTCTATGAGCTACCCGTGCTCTTTGAGGTACCCGTGCTCTTTGATGCACCAGCGCTATTAGAGGTACCCACACTCTTTGTGACACTGGCGCTCTTTCAGGCACCCGCGCTCTTTGAGGTATTTATGCTATATGCGGCACTGGCGCTATTTGCGGCACTGGCGCTCTTTGAGGTACCTGTGCTCTATGAGGTACCTGAGCTCTTTGCGACACCCGCTCTCTTTGCGACACTGGCGCTCTTTGAGGTACCCACACTATTTGTGGTACCCGCGCTATTTGCGGCACTGGTGCTCTTTGAGGTAATAACACTATTTGTGGTACCCCCGCTATTTTGCGGCACTGGCGCTCTTTGCGGCAATCATGCTATTTGCGGTACTGGCGCACTTTGATGCACCAGCGCTCTTTGAGGTACTCATGCTCTTTGCGGTACCCGCACTCTTTGCAGTACCTGCGCTCTTTGCGGTACCTGCACCATTTGCAGTACCTGCACTAATTGCACTACCTGCGCGCTTTGCGGTACCTGCATTATTTGCGATAATCAAGCTGTTTGAGGTGACCGCAACTGAAGTTGCAGAGTCCATAGTTAATGTAGGTGCGGTGACTGCAGAACGTGATACTGCGGTGGAGAGGCTCTTCCCACTTTCTTGACCAAGTCTGGAGGTTTTCAAATGTTTTAACACATGGTAGACTTAGATTTCTGGGGCAAACCATCCAATCATATGAAAGGATACCTGTATTCATACCCTACAGAATGTATACAAGTGTTTCTGACAATAAAAAAAATATGGCTAAGCTTGTATAACCGGCTTTACACTTTTTTTTTATTTTACTTTTTTTTTTTTTTAGCTCCCTCTCGCATTGATTTTGGGAAAAAAATCTTCCTAAAACAGAAAAAAAAAGATGGCCTTAGAACAATGCGGAGAATCAGTCCGAATCAGCAGAAAACTTCCACAAATACAACTGGCACAGTGCTGCCTGGATGGCCAGGTGGTTAGATTCATTGCAAAGCGACCACTCGTCTGTATATGGACAGCAAACATAGCTCCCTAGTACGCCAAAAAAGTGATGACAAACTTGTTCAGTTCTACTCCCTCTTAATTGTAACTGCAACTATTAAGAGTGTGTGAACGATTCTTAGTTTGAACATGATATCTACGAATAATGATATTTTTCTGATATTTTTATACAGATCTTTGAAGAACCATGTCCTCAAGAACAGCAAGAAAGGTGTCGTTGAACCCGACCATTTTAAAGCATGGACCACTTCTTCATGAAGAGGTAAACCCGGATCTGAAATATGGATGCCGATCATGGCGGCCATCTTGCTTACAGTTTCTGACTAGGGCATCATGGGTAATCGCGTTCTGCTCGATTGCAAATGGCGTCATGTCCGGTGCGGTGAATGGCCTAATGGGAACCATGGTATCTAGCATCGAAAAACGCTACCAACTCACCAGCTTCGAGTCTTCGCTGATCGTCGTTAGTTTCGATGCCGCCATGTTGCCTGTTCTCGTGATCACGAGTTACTTCCTGACCAAAAAGAACCGACCACGCCTGATCGCTTATGGAGTACTCATAGCAAATATTGGTTCCTTGCTCTTCGCTCTGCCTCATTTCCTTAGTGAGCATCATACCGTCAAGGAAAGTGGTGAAGAGAACTTGTGTTCTGTTAACGAGACTTTGGCGAGATTTGCCAAATGCAGTGATGATGCGCAGCGCGAGATCTCGTCCGGCAACCTCTTTCTTGTAATCTTCATTCTTGGTCGTGTCCTGAGTGGTATTGGGTGTTCAGCTATTCAGATATTAAGCCTGCATTTCTTTGATGACATCACGACGAAGGAAACATCATCTTTGGCTATAAGTAAGTTTTCAAAAGATAATTACCAAGTGATTGTGGTGAAAACATTTATCAACCTATATACTTTTCAAATTACCCCAATGGACTGAAATTTTGCCATGTGAAATATTTTCATTTAAATATATGAGTATGATGGGAACAAAAAGTTTAATTTCACGTGAGTGTTTCATGGATATGATACGTCAGACAAACAAACGATGTTCTACGCCAGTATTGAAAGTCTCCTGAAAGTTTGACTATTTATACAGAAAGGACGACTTATGTTATATCCAAACTTTTATGATAAAGAAGCAACCACTGATGTTATACTCCCTGTTCCTTTTTATGTTCTGTGATGTTATTGGTATCTTTTGAGTCAAAGACAATACCCAGAACTTCAAATTTAGAGGTCCACTCAAGACCAAACTGCCCCTATGACTATTTTTCTATGGCAACATCCTAATCTTTTCTTCAGGTTCCTTTATCGCTCTCGGTATACTGGGGCCCGCAGTTGGCTTTGTTGGTGGAGCGTTTCTTCTTAATTTCTATGTTGATATTGGCCGCATTGACATCTCAACGTAAGTTTTATGCTAGCTGTGATTCATGCTTCGACATTTGGTTATCTGTCAACAAATCAGAACGTTATACTTTTTATTATTATCATTGATACTATTATTATTATTATCATTATTATCGTTATTATTATTTATTATTATTATCATTATTATTATTAGTAGTAGTAGTAGTATTGTTGCTGTTGTTGTCAATATTATTATTATTATTATTATTATTATTATTATTATTGGAGAGAATATTTAAAGCAATACTAATCAAATTCTCACATGATATGAATGGAGCACTCTCATTTGAGCATTTGAAGCAATACTAGTTTATTATCACATGACATACATGAAGAACTCTCATTGGAGGGAAATTTGAAGCAATCATAGTTGATTATCATAAATAATCCTTAATTATGAATAATTATCCAGACTTGCTATCAGTAAGGAAGATTCCCAGTGGGTTGGTGCATGGTGGATGGGATACATACTGTTTGCAGCTGTAGGATTGCTTTTTGGCATTCCAATTTTTGGATTCCCACATGACTTACCAGGTGAGTTTGAAAGATTGCAGCATTTAAAAAGCAAGGTGACTTGATGTACTATCTCACAATACTTTCAGCAGGCAAAACCCCACTTTTGGAGTATTGGACACACTGAAATAAAATAATAAAAGGACTACAACTACCCGATGAAAACATTTTTTTTTTACTAAATTCTACCATTGTGACCTTAAGTACCTGTTCCAAACAGTATTCTAAGAGACAATTTCGAACATTGTATGCTTTGCCCAGAGAAATTTTCATATTTATTGGAATTTGATAATATTACATATTTTCAGAGAATGTGACCAAGCTCTTAGACTTAGCATAACAACCTCTGTAACGAAGAATGATTCTTGTATATTTCTATTTTCGGACATTAAATTCTTTTTCAGCTTGAAGTTTGTTTTCTTGTGTATTAAGTTCAAATTTATCTATTGTTGTTTATACATATGTTTGTATTTGTAATTTCATTTCATACGAGATGATCAATAAACAATATGATATAGTACAATACAATACAATACAATGCAATGCGATGCAATACAATGCGACACAATATTATACAATAAAATACGATACAATACAATGCAATACAATGCAATACTCTCTATTGTATTTAGGAGCACAGGAAATACGGGCCGCCAAAGTATCGGAGTCGCATACCAAAAAGTCTGACAACGATGAAGATTTCAATGAACAACCAGTTCGGTCCGATTTCAGTGGCAGCTTCGCGGATTTCAGAGCATCTGTAAAGAGTCTCTTCTCCAACCCTGCCTACCTATGTGTCTTGGCGCGGGCAACGGTTGGTGGCTTCGCCGTTAATGCTCTGTCATCATATGGAGCTAAGTACATGGAAAACCAGTTCAGACTGCCATCCTATTACGCGGGCGCAATCTTTGGTAAGACAGTACCTACATGTATGGCTATGAAATACCCAAGTGGGCACAGTATGTACCATGTACGTTCCCAGTACGTCCCAACTGATATGTACCGAATGTGAATACAGTCTGACTATTTGGTCATTGGTACAGTTGCATAATTACTTTGAATGCTCGCAACTAAACATAAAGTGGACCTTTACCTAGAAACTAAAGTGCCCTTACACCTTTTCCAGCCATAACTTAATTAGGTTAACAATTAGTTTGATTTGATTCCTATTACATGCATGAAACATAACAACTACATACAGAGTGGAACGTACGTAGCACATACAAAACTGTACATCCTCAGAGCTTTAGTTTTGAACCGTGTTGGTACCAATCAGGTACGTACTATTTACATATTATGAACGTACATTGAACCAAAATGTGCCTAATGGGATGACACCGTGCAATTTCTTAACTTTGAGAATCACACGAAGGAACTCATTTTTGTAACATTTACATGTAAGTAATGTTCAGGGTACATCTGCCAATGGGATTGATTGTATCGCATGTAAATAATGTAACAAACAAATATGTTTATACACAAGCAGTTAACAAATGATTGAAAAAATTCAATATGGTAAATAAAATGTCAAGATACAAAACAACACACCAACTCTCTCTCACTATATATATATATATATATATATATATATATATGTATATATATATATATATATATATATATATATATATATATATATATATATATATTCAAATATATATTCATATATATATATATATATATATATATATATATATATATATATATATATATATATATATATATATATTTTGGGCAGTATTTTTTCGCTATGTACTCTTGTTTCCTCCCACCACCATTTACAACTGGCTAGTTACAAATTCACCTAAATATGCACACATCTGACATTTCTTCTCTGAAGGTCTTCTCGCAATACCGAGTGGTGTAGGAGGGAATATACTTGGAGGGCTTATCATTAAGAAGTTCAAACTACAGGTGCGGGGCATTCTGAAGATGGAGTTGGTGTGCATACTTCTGTCACTCTGTGCTTGCTTCGGATGCTTCGTCAACTGCCCACCCATAGATCTGGCTGGTGTCACCATACCCTACAATGAGAGGTGAGTTTCTTTGTTTGATTTTCTTGGGACCTAACTCCAACTTTTGCCACCCCTTTTTGAAATACCGAGTTTTCAGACCTTTGGTCGCGGACTCCTGGCACCTGTGGAGTTCTGCTTTGGCCATAGATTGCTGCACTGTTGTCTAAAGATGGGCCAGAAGGGTTTCTTATTTTTTAAATATGTGAATTTTCATTGTATTTCAGAAAGATAGTGTCTCACTGGTCTGTTGGTGCCATCTATTTTTAGAAGCCTGCAACATTGCTTGGCATTAATAATGTGAATAAGGGGAAGTGAATATGAATTTGAACTAACCTATGTTAATTACCTCGTGCTTTGTTTTATGTCATAACACATAAAAAACATAAATCATGTCATACATCTGCACATCTTAAACTTACGAAAAAAATATTAGATCTATTTAACTTTTTAGCACGCTGCAAACTGGACCGTTATCTTCATGCAATGCACAATGTGGATGTTCACTCGATCAGTATAATAGTATCTGTGGAGCTGATGACATCTTCTACTTCTCTCCTTGCTTCGCTGGCTGCCAGGTGGTTGAATATGGTAAACACAAGGTAATTAATGATTGAATGAGGATTTAAAGGCATATCAGCACACAAAAGCCATCTAGCGCCATAAAATAGCACCAAAATTGTTGAAGAACAACGACAAAGCATAATGGTTATAAAGAAAAGAAGAAAAATAGGAAGAGTAATATCAGAGCCTTTAGATCCAAAGAGAACCTAGGAATCCTTTAGATCGATGGTGTCCATAGACAGATCCACACATCCCCCTTCTTTTGTTACAAAGTGAGCAGGGTGCTATTATACAAATATGCCATGCCAGTGTGGGTAACATGACGGAATGTTTCCCCGAGGGAGGATGGTTTTCCCCGAGGGCGGAGCCCGAGGGAAAACCATCCTCCCTCGGGGAGACATTCCATCATGTTACCCACACTGGCATGGCATATTTGATTTATTATACCGAACAGACCCCGTTTGTAATTGTAAACAAAGCAAGGTCACAGATGACTGGTGATTCACACATTCCCCGCTAGGTGTCGCTAGTGGCAACGGGCAACATGAAGCCCTCACTGATGGCATCAGGCAACATGATGATTGTTCACTGTTAAGTCAGCCAATCACGGCTTACGATCTTAAAGTGAGGTATAATAAACCAGCTTAGGGTTCCTTGGGAGGTGCCAGCTCCTATTGCACACCATTGGGCAACCCAATTGGGTATGCCCCTTGCCTGGTGAAATACATTAAGTAACAATTCTACTGTATATCAAGTATCAAGTGTATATATATATTATACAAATATGACATCCCTGTGTGGTGTACAACAGGAATAACTCCCCCGAGAGAGGGGTGTCGCCCGAGGGCGTAGCCCGAGGGCGACACTCCTCTCGAGGGGGAGTTATTCCTGTTGTACACCACACAGGGATGTCATATTTGTTTTATTATACCGAACAACATACAAAACACAAAAGGGGGAAAATTGACAAACACCAGAGATTTTGGATAAATACTCTTTTGTTAAAAATTTACAAATTACAATAACAGGGATTGTTGCATTGACGCATCAGAGTGAAAGAGAAGCCCCAAAACGTACAGCAGGAGAAAATTTTCAGTTTGACTCAGAAAAATTTCTGAAAACATGAGCAAATGAGTCTACTCGATGTTTCGCTTCCTTTTTCAAATAAAATTTGTATCAGAAAACGTTTAAACTGCATTTATTTGATACCACCTCTTAATCAATCTATGTGCTTATGTATTAGCAAGACACTGAACCTTATTTGTTTGTTTGTACTTTTACTATCTTTATTAGTTCGAGCAACTCTAACTGTGGTACCGGCCATTGTTTAGTAAATGCTGTATATTGGCCTCATCACAGTTTTAAGACTCTAACCTAGAGATCCGAGCATTTATAAAATAGCATCTGCGCCAAGAAAACTGGGCGCTCATATGTATAACTTGAAACACCCCCCAAAACCAGTCACGTTCGTACAATACCTTATTTGTTTGTATAATTCTATCTTTATTTGATAAAAATCCGTTGCATGGTGCCTGTTAGGCACGATTTTAAATTTGAGGCGGTCAGCCTTGTTGATTTCACGTCGGCGATGGCTGACGTTTGATATGCACGCATGCGCATCGAGCTCATTGCCCGGTAGAGGTGATTAACATGTTAATCACCTGCTGCATGTTGCCGTGATTAACATGTTAATTCCCTAGCTGTGCAGGACAACAGCCTGTTACTAAGTAGTGAGGAAATCATGACGATTAATCCATGGCCCTTGACCAATCAGAATCATGAATCTTCACGTGAGGTATAATAAATATATATATATATATATATATATATATTTATATATATATATATATATATATATATATATATATATATATATATATATATATATATATATATATACATATATATATATATATATATATATATATATATATATATATATATATATATATACATATATATATATATATATATATATATATATATATATATATATATATATATATATATATATATATATATATATATTATTCACATCTACATTTATGATGTAACTTATGATGTAATTGCAGGAATACTTTAACTGCTCCTGCATACCCGCTCCTAGTGGTGATGGTGGTATGGCTACCAGTCAGTTCTGTGCAGCGCCCTGTAACAGCATCATCATCTTCAGCATCTCACTTTTCATCTTGATGTTCCTCACATGCATAACATGGATATGTGACACCACACTTGCAATCAGGTATATACTCCTAAAACATTATTTAATCTGTAGAATACGTATACGTGTTGTATAGACAGCAGTAACAGGATTTCTGTTTATGTTTACAGTTTGACATTGGTTTCGGGTACATTTTGTATGTCTAAACAACTGATACTCGAAATTTCTCGCCAGATTGTTT
Organism: Maea johnstoni; assembly: GCA_963942565.1. Taxonomy (NCBI): domain Eukaryota; kingdom Metazoa; phylum Annelida; class Polychaeta; order Spionida; family Magelonidae; genus Maea; species Maea johnstoni. The sequence continues at coordinate 33,289,541 of OZ012700.1, forward strand.
AATATATCTTTTAAATGACGATATATATATATATATATATATATATATATATATATATATATATATATATATATATATATATATATATATATATATATATATATATATATATGTATGATCAGCCATTTTTCACATATGCGATACTTTCTTTATTGTGACAGGTGTGTCCGTGGGTCGGAGAGAGGAATCAGCCTCGGATTTAAATCACTCGTCGTTCGACTCCTAGGTATATATCAGTTTTATATTATGATTATTATTATGATTATTATAATTATATTTATTTATTATTAGTATTATCATTATTATTATCATTATTATTATTATTATAATTATTATTATTATTATTATTATCATTATTTCTATTATTATTAGTATTATTATTGATATATTACTATCATTATTGCTACATTATTATATCAATGTTATCATTATTATTATTATTATTATTATTATTATTGTTATCATTAATTTACTATTATTATTATTTTCATTATTATAATTATTATTATTACTTTTATTATTAATATTATTATTTTTAGTAGTAGTAGAAGTAGTAGTAGTAAAGGTATAAGGTAAAGGTATTCGGTTTATAGTCTTGTATCCACCGAAGCGCTCACACGACCTTCCTCCCCTAGCAGGCCTATATACACACGGAAACCATTTCAATCCCCCGGGGGCTATTCCAGAGCAACTGGCAGCATATAGCACACAAGCTCTAAGCACTGCCTTATTCATGCTAGGTACCCATTTTGCAGCTGGGTAGACTGAAGCAATATGGAATGAACTGTCTTGCCCAAGGACTGACCAAAGTGCCCCAGCCGGGAATTGAACCAGCAACCCTCTGATTACTTGTCCGACACCTAACCAACTGAGCTACTTTGTGCACACTAGTAGTATCATTGTTATCATTATCGTTATTATTATTGTTATTATTATCACTATTATTATTATTATTATAATTATCAGTATAATTATTACTATTATTATTATTATTATTATTGTTTGTGATATTCGTTTACTTCCTTTTCTTCTATGTCCTCTTCTTCTTCTTCCTTTTCTTCTCAGTAGTAGTAATAGTAGTAGTAGTAGTAGTAGCGGTAGTAGTAGTAGTAGTAGTAGCAGCAGCAGCAGCAGCAGCAGCAGAAGTAGTAGTAGTAGCAGAAGAAGTAGTAAATACAGCATCAGGAGAAGTAGCACTTTGTGTCACGTGTGTGTGATTTTGTATTATATCTGATTTCATAGTCATTTGAGTTTAGAATAGAGTTCTCGTTTTGAGGGATATTGTACCAGTGTGCCTATAAGAGACAGTTCAGTCATGTTTTAATTGCATGGCATTTTTCTCCCTTGACTGGGCGTATAGGCTGATAATATAAACGTAGCTGAACAGTTAGGTCAGATACAGGCAACTCTGTTCAATCCGGACATGTGTAATCCGGATTTTCGTTACAACCGGACACATTGGAAGGTCCCCGTCCTTTTCTATACATATAATGTCTATACGCATAATCCGGACAGAAAATTAGGGTCCACATCAGTCCGGATTAAGGCAAGTTGGCTGTAAAACTGACAATAGACAAGTGTCATATTTCTTTATTGAATAGGGTTTGCCAAATAAAGGAGTGCATTTATTTAAAGTCATTCTTTGTATCCAAGATGTCACGAAGGCACAGCATAATACTACTATGGAATCCTAAATCACCTACATCTCGCAGTACGTAAAGCAATCGATCTCGTGAGGCATATTCACAATGTTTGAAGCTTGGTGCATATGTGATAGATAGACCCCAAGGACGCTGTGGTGTATGGGATATACCCAAGGTGTCACGAGGCGGGGCCGAGTAACCCCGAGGGTATCCCATACATCACAGCTTCCGAGGAGTCTATGTGGCTTGTACCACAGTTGACTGCCTTCCACCAATCACAGGCCGAGAAAAACTTGGCAGAGCAATCTTGCTAAATTCCCTTGAATAACACCATTGGGTTTAGGCAGCTTAGAGAACAAAGACTTGAAAAGTGTGGGTCATGTCCTATAACCCTACACTTTTCGAGGCCTGTGATTGGTGGAAGGCAAACAACTGTGGTACAATTTTCTTTGTATGAGCAACATACACAATTTAATTTTATACTTTCAAAAAATTCAATTTTATTATTTTACCCATTAAGGTGCCATCCCTGGACCTGTCGTACTAGGAGCCTTGCTCGACCAGGCGTGTTTACTACGTGATGAATCCTGCGGCTTAAAGGGGGCGTGCCTGTGGTATGACAACAACAAGACGAAATGGTACCTGTGCGGATTGTTGGTCGCGAGTTCTGCTCTCGGCACCCTGTTCGTTCTGCTCATGCTGAGGATTTACAAACCTCCCAGGATAGTAAACCCGAAAGAAAGTGATGCGAGGAAGACTGCCGAACCCCTGATAGAACGCAACGTGAACCAAAATGTTTCTGATAACGTCAATAGGAGAATATCCCAAAGATCTGATGAAGTTCTTATTGCTGACCAATGTCTCACGAGCATATAGGAAGCGGGGGATTATGAATGATATATATATATATATATATATATATATATATATATATATATATATATATATATATATATATATATATATATATATATATATATATATATGTATATATATGATGATTTGGAATTTGGAATTTTGTTTTTCGTTACATTTATGCCAAGTGTGGCTAATTCGTGACTAGCCAGTTGTAAGTAGTGAAGGGAACCGGAGTACCCGGCAAAAACTACCGCCTAGCCCCAAGTCACTAGTAACTTTCTCACATGCCCAGGCAGTGGTGAGAGACATGTATGCATATATACATATATATATATATATATATATATATATATATATATATATATATATATATATATATATATATATATATATATATATATATATATATACATATATATATATATATATATATATATATATATATATATGCATATATATATATATATATATATATATATATATATATATATATATATATATATATATATATATATATATATATATATATATATATATATACACACAACGCCTATAATGTTTTTATTTAACAAATATGTTTTTTACTTAATCATGTTTCTTACCTCTTCCAGCAAAGAAGGTACATACATGTCTTTAGAGATGGAGACCGTAGTTATGCTCAGTACATTATATTACGCTTGCATAGTACCTGTTATATTAGTGACATCTGCTGGGGCAACTAGTTATAACATATCATGTAAAACTGTTTACTTATCGGATCTGATAATAGGATTTGTGTGATATTTCCTTCGTATATAATAACGCATGTTCATCTAACAAGCATACAACAACTACTGCTACTAGTACTAGTACTACTACTACTACGACGAATACTAGTACTACTAGTACTACTTCTACTACTACTTCTTCCTCTACTACTACTACTACTACTACTAAGACGACGACGACTAGTACTACTACTACTACTACTACTACTACTACTACTACTACTACTACTACTACTACTACTACTACTACTACTACTACTACATTTGAGATATTTTATAGATAAGATGGTAAGAGGCAGGCTTGATTCAAATATAAAGTTTGAATTATTCATTTGCGACATCTACACTCTTTCCTAAATGGAGAAAGATGTTGAATCAGCATATTTGTTCTTGATTACTTTGTAACTGCTTTATTGAATAGTAAAGTGTATGTTCGCGCGAGTTTATCTCATAAATATATATAAAGGTAAAGGTATTCGGTTTATAGTCTTGTATCCACCGAAGCGCTCACATGACCTTCCTCCCGTAGCAGGGCTGTACACATGGAAACCATTTCAATACCCCTGGGGATATTCCAGAGCATATAGCGCACAAGCTCTAAGCACAGCCTTATTTGTATGGGATTATTATAGGTAAGAGCTATCTAAATGTCTTCCGTGCTTATTATCACTTGGGTGTGAATGTACGGCAGTATTTAACATTATAGGAAAGTTCACTGCGATTGTGAATTTCTAAAAGCATAATTTAATATGTTTATTTTATCATTCCTCATATGAGAGGTGATCCATTAAGATCTCTAATCTGAATTTCAAATTCTCTCTTTATCGTTATAGTACATAAATGTATTCCCCCTCGTCAATATTCTTGTTTTGAATAATGTTATTTATATAATAGTGGAGGTATAAAGAAGATCCCAATATCTCTATGTCTCTTGACCATTCCACGAGTAAACTACAAAATATAAAACCACCTCCCCTATGGAAAAGTAACTCTGTTCTCTTCTGTATCACTGTATATTTGTATTTATCTATTTCAGTTATTGCAAAGTTAATATAAAATAACACATTTACATGTTTCGTTGTGCCGAAACCCTAAAAGATAGTGATGAATCAAAATATCCTGAAACTGAATATAGTTGTTGTGTTTTTTTTGCTTTTGATAAGGCAGGTGTATGTATGTATGTATGTATGTATGTATGTGTGTGTGTGTTTGTGTGTGTGTGTATGTATGTATGTATGTATGTATGTGTGTATGTATATATGCATGTGTGTATATGAATGTATGTGTGTATGCATGTACGTATGTATGTATGTGCATAGGTAGATATACATAGACTTTGTATTTATTGGTACAAATATTTTAGAGGCCAATGGTGAAATCGATATGTTATTTACATGGTACAGTTATCGAAACTGCCTTGTATAGCAGGTCCAACATTTACATGTATATATCCTTCTAAAATAACTTTCTGTAAATTATATTTCCTGGTTCGCATTTTATCGTTATGTTGTAAATACATAAAAAGTATTTTTTCTTTGCACTTGTTATACAATTGATTCATCAATACATTAAAGTAACACGCTCCAGACGTATATTGGTTAAAATCGATTCGCCCTATCCTTTCAAATACCTTGAGACGAGTCGAGTGCTTAATGTTTTCAATAGTGCAGCCATACCCATAACACTGCCTTGTTTGAAATATTTAAAGGCATACCCTCATTTCTTTACAATCGTGACTAGAGCTATGAATACTTTATAACATAGGTGTATCTTCATAGAAGGTTTTGCTTTTGAGTTCGTCACTCCCTCAAAATCGAAACTACATCTAGAATGTAAAAGTGAGTGCTTCAATATAACGAAATATAAGTCTTTCTAAATACCCAGGATTAGCAAATGCGGGCTAAACAATAACCGTGCTAAGAACATTTAGCTTCTGCAGCTGGAGGGATGGATGTCAAAGTTAAGGAAGGCTTCATATTCGTGTGTATTATTCTCATCAAGGTGTATTCATGCGCTGGTAAGTTATTATGCTCATAAGCGTTTACAGTAGACTCAACTTACCCGATTCAATTCACTCCTTCATCTGCACTGTGAATATATAGCTTACACATGGATTTTGAATATTCGCGATTTATTTTACACTATGGCTGCATGAATCACATAATATATATATATATATATATATATATATATATATATATATATATATATATATATATATATATATGTGTGTGTGTGTGTGTGTGTGTGTGTGTGTGTGTGTGTACATCTTGATGAACTAATAACTTCCCTAATTTAACCTGAATAATCACAACATATTCAGAAATGATCTTAATTACCCATAAATGGATATTAATATATTACTAGTTCATTTATGAACATTCCTAAGTCAGTATAGAAATAATACTCAAAAATGCAATTCCAAAATTCATAAATGAATTAAGAATCTTCAGAAATGACTAAGATATAATCGTAAAACAGTGTGAATAATGGTTAATTTTAATCATGACTATTCCCATTTGATTGAGGAATAAATATGTTTCCTTGAACTTTCAGGAAAAATTAGGGATGTTATAGGTTGTTATGAACATGTGTTATTACTGCTATTTCGAATATTCAGAAATACAGTTCTAGCTATCCCATCAGGAATATTGAATGTCTTACAATAATTAGGTTACGTGTCTGTTATATATCAGTATCTCGTGTCCTAGCATTTGCCTTAGAGAGGTAAACTAGCCCTTCATTATCCATTTGCCAAATTTCTGAACTTTATGTATTACCGCGATTAACTAACTCCTGAATATTCGATTTACCTATATATTCGCCTGAGCCTGCTTTTATGTGTGCTTTTATACGTAGTTTGTACAGTTTTGCAGTTGCCATGCCACGGTCAACGGTTTGTTGTGTGGTCGTGGCCATCTTGGATCACAACGCGCTCTAGCGGAAGATCCCGTAGTTAAACACTACGGGGCCAAATAGCCCAAATTGTCAAGTGTCCCTGTATCTCTGGAGTGCATGTGCATGACCGAAACTTTATGAAATTTGGCCACCAAATAGCTTGCAGAAGTACAAAACACTTGAAGAATTAAAATGACATTGATATGACCTCTAATGACCTTGAAATGACCTTTAACTATGTATTTTCAACATATCTAATTTTTGGTCCAAGTTATTGCCCCCTAATAATACAAAAATGGAAATTACTCCCCCTTATTATCATAGACATCATACTCTAGTATATATTTTCAAGAAAATCTGGTCAGAAAAAGCAACTTTTGAATTTTTTTATGAAGTATGATATGAAAATATTTATTTGCTTTTCTTGCGCCATAACCAGCATCCCAACCAATACCAAACCCACATTATCAGGTTGGTCTGAAGGAGAAGATATCATTAAAAAAAAAGATCACCCCATATCTGCTTTCATCGCAAAGTTATGTCCTATTTTCGAAATCTGCGATGACCTTTGACCTCCAAAAAACCAAGATGGCCGCCCTCGGCGGCAATCTTGGATTTCAAAAATTGGACATATCTTTGCAACGGAAGCAGGTATCGGCATGGTCTTTTTATAAAATGATATCTGTACTTTTAGCTCTAATCAGATATGTGGTTGTCATCTTGGTAGGGCTTACATGTCTGGCAGTAGAAGAGAAAATGCATATGTTAATTTCGACCTTCACAAAAAATTTTCATTTTTGTACTTTTTGTACCGATTTTTTAGTGAATGTTTTCTAGAGTGCCTTGCTCAAAATCGTATGAGAGCAGATCTTTCATTTTCAGACAATTTTGGGCAGAAAATGTGATTGAAAAAGGGATATGATGAGAAAAAAATTCTTATGTCATTTCACGGTCATCCAAGGTCAATCAAGGTCATTTGGGTTTATTGATTTTTTTGTATCCCCATTGGCTATCATGTGGTCAAAAATGATGAGAATATGAAAATGTCTTACAAAGATATGCCCTCTTATGCTCTCAACTTGGCAATTTGGGCCCATTTGGTCCTACAGTGAACATCTTACAGACAGATGGTAACAGAGGAGTGCCAAAAATGGCTTCATACGGATGGATTTGTCGAAAGATATGTTTTCGATTTTAACTAGCGAAGTATTTTATGCGATGTGATATTAGAGTAAAAATATGGAAACCTATATTTACATCTCTAACTGGTTCTCCATTAATATCAATGTCCGCATATTCATCAAAAAACACACACAGCAGGTGATATTAATGGGGTTAACCTGCCGTTTATTGAAGCGTATATTGATATTTCATAGAAACTTCCAAAATGTATTTGCCCTACTTCACACCATACTTTATTTTAATGCGTAAAACAGATAGTATAGTGCAATACATGTACACTCTCTCTCAGTATATATATATATATATATATATATATATATATATATATATATATATATATATATATATATATATATATATATATATATATATATGTATATATATATATATATATATATATATATATATATATATATATATATATATATATATATATATATATATATATATATGTGTGTGTGTGTGTGTGTGTGTGTGTGTGTGTGTGTGTGTGTGTGACAGCAGGTAGGTGACTTAGATTCGGATTTTCTAATCTTAAATTTTATAGTGAAAACTTAAACCTGCGTAGTGTTGGAACGTTTCTGTCTTGCAAATTATGAACGATTACTAAATGTTCAAATGAAGGTTATACTGTATATACACTACGTTTTATTTTAATACTTTGTATAATAGTTTTGAGAAAAAAACGAGATCTTTATTACTTTCGAAACCTATGTTAATGACCCCCTGCTTTGCCTCATTATGAGTCTATATGGTTCACTAGAATGGAAACACTAAATGTATGGATGAGCGAACAATCAGTACAGAAATGAATGCATTTTTTTATTATCCAGCATACATATAGGTAGCGAATACGTTGAATACATTATTTTTCATAAATATTTGGCATACTTAGAACATATAATACACCTATCAACGAGAAATCACTATAGTGATATTCCCAGCACATCATGACGTCACATATTTATCATTTAGACGCACAATAACGATGTGAAAAATATCAAGTTATACGTAGATGAACACTTATTTCAACCAAATTATCATGCCCATAGCTCCCAAAAAGACATGACAATTATTTAGATATCGTTGTGACCAGAGCATAGTTTATAAGAAATTCAATGGCGATATTTTGAGGATAATCGAAATACAATATGCACAACTGTCCTTCACATAGTTTGTGAATCTTGTTTTTTTCTGTAGTTAATTTCAAAATCATCTTAGTTCCATGGAACAAATGCACGGAGGTCTACAGGCATGATTGGGTTTAATCTATAGATTAATCCTACCTTTCTATAATCTATACCCAATGGGTCTCATCCGATGTAGTCGACATGAAGGAAGTTTGAATTTTGTTTATTGAGATTTCTTAATACTCGAAAAAACATCGGTTCATGTAGAATTGATTCGAATGAAAGGCCCTCCTTGCATTTGTTTTGTATATGACGACACAATTTCCCAAAAGGTTTCATGAATCGTAATATGCACAACGAATTATTGAATACACTCATTTGCAAATGTAAAGTTAAAACAAGCTTACGGAAGATAGGAATGAAACACAACGAATGAATAAACATTTATAATATATATATATATATATATATATATATATATATATATATATATATATATATATATATATATATATATATATATATATATATATATATATATATACATATATACATATATATATATATATATATATATACATATATATATATATATATATATATATATATATATATATATATATATATATATATATATATATATATATATATATATATATATATATATATGTATATATATATATATATATATGTTAAGTTGATACATAATTTAAATTGAGAGTTCTATATCGCAGTTAAATTCTCATTTTGAAGCAGGCGCTGCGTGCTGCTTATGTGATATCTGATAAAAGCTTGATCCAGGTTCATAAATGAAATCATTACCTTTTCAATTCCAAATTAACAAAGTTTTTACAAGTTTCCTTTTTGTTTTTCTTTGTGAACAAATACAATGAAACCTCTCACTGCGAACACCTTGAAGATGTGAATTTCACGTATTTAAGAACACAATTTTCTCATTCATTTATTTTACATTAAGAATAAAACGCAGAGATGTATACAAAACATAATTGGAATGCCTTTGTCCAGGTTCCAAAGTTGACGGTGAGTACAACTGAGTAAATTATAAGAATAAATAGACTAATCCATATGCAGTTGAAATTAACATTTTAATTAACTCTTTTTTCATAGTAGGATATATAAATTCCTCATACATTTTGTATCATAAGGAAATTCCTCGTGTAATATTTAAGACGTTTTCAATTACTACATCCTGTGGTTATTGTACACACTGATTGCTACCAGTTTTTATCATAATAGTCCTGATAACAAGAAAACATATTACCAAATAATGGTCCGAACTTGAAGCATGATCTCTCCAAGTAAGACCATCAAACACTGTATCAAAGTTTTTCTATGGCTAACACGGATACAAAACATTGTAAATAGAAGAAACGTTTGTAACACACTTTTGAAAAAGGCTAGAAGGTTAAGATCCATTTCATGTAATCAAAATATGTTACTCTTCTTAGTACTAAGGCATAAGGAGATGGTTCAATCCTTTTGCTGCTGTTGGCTAATTTGGCCAATAAAAAGGTATGCAATAATCCTTATTGAAAATGACCGAACCCCCGGTACACGGGTACTCATCTGAGAGTACTCAGCCAGAGCTTTTCAATAAATACCAACATGACAGGGTTTAGATGTTTTTCAAAAATCTTTGCATCCTTAGCCTCAGCATTGGAAGGGTTTGATATATTGTCTAGTAAAAGCAAATGAGGAGAAAGGAATATCCTTTAAAGACAAACATTGAGAGGCCTCTAAATACCCTAAATGGTAGGTAATTTGTTGGGTTATCGCCAGCAAACTGGTTAACTCGGAGAAAATCACCGTTACTGGCAGCTGGCTTTGGTGCTTTGTGGGCATTGTACCGTAAAGATATCTAATTGCTATACTTTTCGACCGGTCGCCTGCAAGCAAATGGTTGAAGGTTTCCCTTGCTGCACGGTCGAGATAATGAGGCAAGCATATCCATGATCACAGCGTATGATCGTAAACTATGAAAAAATCAGATGTTTCAGTTTTTGATTTTTCCTCCTGATTTCCCATTTAAACAATAAAGTCACACTACTAAAGTACATTTCTCACGCATCTTAAGTTTGTGTTGCCATTGCACAATGATCGTGGATTCGTGGAACATAAACTCATCTCTCGTATAACATGATACTTACACTTCATATCAATACTTATAGTTATATCATTTCTTAACAGGAAATTCGGTCACATAGTGTTTGTTTTGGAGAAAACGTGATTTCAGTGTGGATTGAAAAGTTGATTAGTTTAAATATTTCATCTAACGTCTATGATGCAGCAAAATTGACTCTGATTTTTAATTGACAAACTGACAAAACATTACAGATGAGATGTTTCAGTTTTCAGAGTAGCTGTGCTTGAGCCGGAAGTGTCGTCTCCATGACTACCACTCTTTGCGCATGCGCATGTTATGATTTTGAAAAGATTTTCCCGAAATCTTCTGCTGCCGGCAATATATATCAAGAAATTGATTGCGGAATTCAATGCAACCAGAAAGAAAGCAGGAGGGTAAGATTTTTGGAAAAAATCCACAAAATCTTTGGTAACAACCCCGGGAAAGGTATTGCCAATGCCGGCCATGATACTGCGAACGACAGCCAAGGTTTGGCAGACCAAAAGCACGATGATCATTGAGACAGCGACAATGGTGATGCTTCTTTCGGCTCTCTGATCCTGATTGGAGGAAAGTTGGCTCCTCTCTTTGCTCGCCCTGCAAAGTGTAATGATCAGACGCACATTCAGAAAGCAGAGCATAATGAAAGGTAGAACAAGACGCAACAAAGGCTGCGCTATTGTCTTGTAACCAATCTGAAAGCTCTCTTTCTTTCCCAAGACGGACAATGAGGAATAGGGCCAGCGTAACTTAGTGCATCGGTCAAAATAGTACTTCACCTGGTAGGACCAAAACATGACTAGATTGAGCCCAAGGGCTAGAACCACGAGAACAGATAATGCAATGACGGTTTTCTTCAGAGTACACAATGTCTTGGCTTTGAAGGGCCAACACACAGCGATGTAACGCTCAAAGGCAACCACAAGCGGGATCCACACGGATAAGGTCTCAAAAAACTCTTTCAAGCCAGACATATAAGGAAAGATGGACATAAAAACCCTGTCCTTGTTCAACATTTCAAACATTCGAAATAAACCAAAGTAAACCTGAAAGTAAGCGTAGAAAACCAACACCATAGAATCAACCAATGCAAGGATCTTGAACAGTAAAACAGTTGAGGAGTTCCTCTCTTTCATGAAGGTGAGAAAGGCCAATGTGTTCCCAACCAAACCAAACACTATAACAATGCTACAGAGATATATACCAAAGATATCTGCATAACGTAAATAGTCTGGATCCCGGCGAGGCATTCGAAGGCATCTGATGGGTTTGCCTATTGCCTTAGTCACTGCGGCAGTTGTGTTGAGCAGGGATAATGACGTATTTGAATCGAATGTGGTGGCATCCGTTGTAAGACTCATGTTACCAGACAATGTGTTCATAATAGAACTGTTTTCTCCGGCTGATGTAGTATTCATAAGTGCAATCCACGTGCTTGAGGAGACTTCTCCAAGAATTGAAGCTACCGTCACATTTTCAGCCATATTGGGTCTTATAGGAACAAGTCCTTGAGTGAAGTAGTCAGTTTCCTAATGTGCACCTTTTCTGACTGGCAGATTTACCGATTTGCAAGTGGCATGAAATCTACAACTATGATCGCACATGTACATTCATAACTCCAAGGATAAAGGAATGCTTTGAGAAAAAAAATCTAAAAGGGACTTTAAAAATCAGACAAACTTGTCTTCAGTCAAATGTTTTTCTTCTTAAATTAACAAATTAACTCTTTGTTATGCAATGTTTTGACGTGTCTGACTCCGTGTACTCCAGCTGTGAAAGGGTTAAAGGTTTATAGACCCACTGCAAAACTTTCTCTGTCTGCAGTGTAAAATCCGTCACACACCTTCTGTTTTCCAGAATGTATAAGTGGTAAGAAATATCCTTGAATCAAGTTAGTTATCGGTGTCTACTGTGATGTGTGGGTATCTAAACAGCTTGTATTATTTACTTGTTTTCCATTTTTCCCGTCACTATTTTAGAAACCACGACGGAGATATACTTGTTATTCGTTTTTAGCAGGAGGCAGCGATGAATATGTTGGTTCTCTGAAATAAAGCAAAAAAGGCATGAGTGAAGCAAAATCGTTTGTCCATTTCATGAAGCACACAATGTGTAATCCAATGCTGTTTTAACACTTATGTGAACAAATCAATTATATGAACAAATCATAAAAGATATTTATGTTCAAATTGTACCACCTACCACGAGGGACTGTATATATTGAAATAATGATGAATTACATATACCTGTATATGATTCTAAAAGCTGAAAAAGACATACTCTACACATTTCACCAACCTCTGCTGTAAGAGGAATACTTATGAATGATAATTATTATTGTTATGCATTATTAACAAGAGTCTACGTTGCATCAATATCAGACATTTATAGGATAATGACAACACTGCATTATAACGCTGTGTTACTTTCGTTCGGAGCTATATCTCGTACAAACACACAGAATTAATGGGAAACGATAAAAGCATAACAATTGCCATTCGGTAGCAAGTTACGTAACATCATACTATGTATGTATCGTTATTGACTGTAACGTAGTACTGAATAGCATCATACAAAACAAGATAAACAATGTAAATACAACGAACATAAGCATAACACATAGGATAAATTAACCAAACTAAACAGAGAAACAAAGAAACACACACGAAATAAATGTGCAAGTAACACAGACTGTGGTGAAATAACATAATTGCAAAGTTTAAACAGAGAAAAGTTTATCACCAGTAGAACGTCAGTGATCGAGAAGGGGCTTTCATGTGAAAGAGATTCAGCTTGTCCGACGCCCTCCCTGGACTTAAGTCGGATTTCATACATCTGAGTAATCCTTTAGGCTCGAACATATCATTTCTAAGTTCCTGAGAACTTGGTCATCACATTACACAGTTCTATTTTGATATGATATCCTTAAGAGATAGACCCAAATGCTTTATGATATGCAAATAAAAACAATTCATATCTTCAACCTAAGAAGGTACAATTCGATTAAGGTATCAACATGTATGTCGAGTTTGTGTATACTACAAGTTGACCCATTCTGCAATACACCCGAAAATGTTGGAAAAATAACCTTAGTTACGGTATTGATATTTTTGATTTCAAACATGGCACTGAATTCGTCATAGGATTCTTATTAATTTAACATTTGTTTCCTTGATATAACTGCCACTTATGACTACTTAACTCATTGACATTCACCAACGCCAAAAACTGCCTCAGAGTTCTTGTGAATTCTTTCCGGTGACGGCATAGTTGGGAAAGTAATTCAAGGAGAACTTTACATAAACAAATTCCTTCAGCCATTTCGTAAACTCATTCTTCATTTCCACGGTTTTGTGCGAAGTATCATAGATTCAGACAACAATTCCTAGACGACCTCTTATGCATGAATGGGTTACTAGTAAGTCATTCTGAGAGAAGATAGGATTTATAATTGAAATAAACCCAAAAGATATTTCAGTTGAAAATTACCTCACAACGCCCTACACTTGTGAACCCGCAAAATTAGATATTGGTAATAAGCTCATATTAAGTTGATTGTGAAACATTCCCCTCCCATAAGCCTCATCTTTGTGGAAGCTTTTCTCAGGAACCGTGGCTTTAGAAAAAAAATACTCGTCTCAATAAAACAGTTGATAACATGTTATTTGATCACGAAGATAGACGTTTTACCACTTAGTCACGTGGTTTCGTGCCACGAGAACTAATCACACATTCCAGTATCAGGTAATTGAATGTTAAGCCATGTTTGTCGTGTGTGGCATTTTGGCCCATTTTCCAATTATCGACAGGTGGATAAACACAGCTTTAAGATATCACATTTCTTAAGGCGAAGTGCATGTCAAATAAGGATCTGTGGAAAGCTTTTCGAGATGCGATGCAGTGTTTGCAAATGTTTCTCTTTGTTTTGGTCAGGTTCGGAAATTGAAATTTGGAATTAAGTTTGTAATCACCTCTTTGCCATATTCAGGATATTTTTTAGTTTTGGATCTGTGGAAAACTATTGGTGATGCGATACATCATTTGCAATTCACACTTTGTTTTGGTCAGGTTGGAAAATTAAAATTTGGAATTCAGTTTGTTATCACTTTTTCGCCATAATGAGTCGAGATTTTGGAGCTTGGAATTTTGTTTTGCCACTTTTTTCTGTCATAGTATGTCTAGGTCATGGGTGGGCGATTGTAGGTGGTGAAGATAACCAAAGTAGGCGGCGAATACCACCGCCTAACCCCAAGTTCGGTCTGTTCTGATGGCCGAGTGGTCTAAGGCGTTCCCACAGACTGCTAGCTGTCTCCAACTACCGCCTGGGTTCCGGCCGACACATGTGACAAAGTTGTCAGTGACTTGGGTTTACTAGGCGGTGGTTTTCGCCGGGTCTTCTGGGTTCCTCCACCAGTTGTAATTGGCTTGTCACAACTGCCGCAATTTGGCAGAAAAAGTGACGAAACATCGAACTTTTATTCCAACACCAAGCCAATCAAAAATATTCAGGCTTAGTTGTGACTAACCAGTTAAACCGGAGTGTCAATGGTAGACGATAGACAAGACTTTAATAACAATTTCAAGTGCAATCGAACAGGTTTAACCTCTGTCCATGTTTATTCGTACTTCTCTGCTTTTTTCACAATGACCTAACTCGTGAAAACAAAATTACTACTTCTCATGAATACCGAGAACACTGCAATTTCCAATAACTATTGTTGCAAACATGTGACCTACATCCAAGAATCATAAATCTATGTTTCTCCGTTTATTCTTTCTTCTTCCCATCGACAAGTTTGCATGTTTTAACGATCTAAGTCCAAGGTAGGCGGGCCCTACTCCATGTTTTCTTGCTATACCATTGTGTGAGTAACGATTATAG
>OZ012700.1:33310043-33330608 GCA_963942565.1 Maea johnstoni
GAGAGAGAGAGAGAGAGAGAGAGAGAGAGAGAGAGAGAGAGAGAGAGTGTGTGTGTGTGTTTATGAAGAAAGGTACCTCAAATATCAGTCGTCAGTATTTATGGAACGTTTAACATTGAAATACATCGGGAATTGAAATTCAATACTAACAACAGTTGAAGGAAAATTGTTCGTAGCGTCATGATTAAAATTTCAATTTTTCAAAAATTCCCCAACTATGCTTTAAACTGAAAGATTACATTAGCATTGATGGAGGGTGTTTTGCCGCTATATGGTCATGGATTTGTTAAGTAGATGATAGGAAATCCTAACCGGTAAAGCACATTTTGCTGCCACTTTATTTCAGAACTATATGTTTCAAGCTCTTGTGTAAAGGTTTCTTTAATCACCTAAGTAAGCGATCGATATTCCCCATATACTTTTCCCTGGAATATAGGTATGCTTATTCATTGGCCATATCATCAAAGACATAGAAAATAGCATATGCAATAAATTGGTAAATTAAGTAACGGAAATGAGTACAAAAAATGAATTATGACTGGAAGGAATACAAAGTATGAGTTACGACTATTAAACACGAATAGAAAGTAATGTAATGTATAACAATAGTATACATGACACCAATACCACCATCTGCTAAAAGCCACATATCAAATGCTACTTGCTCAGATCCTAACTCGTGTGGCCTAAAGGTTCAATCGTCAATGGTCGTCTGATTCTTTTGAAATTACTTAAGTAATTAGGTATAAATTCACAAAAATATTACAAGCAGAGTTGTGAGTTGGAATCTGGTAACAATTCCCATTTTAAGTTATTTCTAAAAAGTATGCTATTAGCAACGATTTTTTCTTAATGTTACATGTTTTGGCTGCTACGTACTAGTCTGAAATTGATCGAAATACATTATATACATCTCCACCGATGAATGACATAATGACTATGGCATAAAGACTAAATTGTCTACTGATGTGTAAATCTAGGGCATGATAGTGTTTGCGTTACACTTCAAGGGAAATAAACAGTGATCGATTGTGCTTGTTGTTAATAGTTGGGATAATGGCGTACAGTGTGTTGTAGAGCTTGATTTTAACCTATGATCAATCAACGTAGTGATCCCAATAGTCGAGTGGTCTAGAGTGTTGCCTCCAGAGACTGCTACTACATCGTAGCATTTAACCCTTTCACATCTGTAGCGCATACATGGTCAAGGAAACTTTGAACAAACGTTGTGAAAAAGATAATTAATTAAGAATCTTTGAAAAGGGAGTGTTGATTTAGACCTATTAGGTACAACTTACCCAACCAAAGAATTTTTAAAATCTACGCCTTACAAAATACTTCCAAAATATGTCTGACCCTATCTACACATCATATGGTGATATAGTTCAAAAGGACACTTATCAAAGGAATATTTGGGCATAGAAGGGTTAAAAACGTGTATGCAAAGTCCTTTAAGTAACGAAATACTATGTCAAGGATAAATTTGATATAGAAAAGGGCAATTCATATGTTGTAAACATTTCAATAAAATCAATAAAAGCATTTTCGTCTGGAGTGAAATCGCGCTCTGACCACTTTAAACATAATTCAAAAACATTACTGTAAACACAAATAAGAGAGTGTTTGCAAACGCCGAAATACAACAAAAACAACTATAGAACAAATATTTTTGAAAATATTGCATCGTTGTCAAAATATGCTCACGTGTGTCTGATAGTATAAGAATGCTGAAGACGCAAACGAGTTAATGAGCGAAATCGTGGTTTCCATATATACGTTTGTTGACTCTGTTCGCAACGTAAAAAAATCGTTTATAGTAAAAAGTCTTTTTTGTCGGAAAATAGAAATAACACAAGAATAAAAAAGTAACTGAGAGTTATACACTGGTTAAGTCAATAGGTAATCAATAACAATAACAATCACAATATGCATCACCGACAGCTTACCTTATCATATACTCTGTAATTACTTCTTTCAATGCGGACCTTTTTCCAAACCATACCAAACGCTTGCAAGTTGATGCGAGTACGGCTGAAAGTCCTTCTGTGAAAGTCTTCATCAGTTCTTCGTTTGACTGTGAGCAATCGCATACGGCCAGCAAGGCTGCGCGCGCAGCATGAGCACGTGGTCTCGGCGGGGTAGAAACCCGAGACAGAAATCAATGTGTTAAATCATTAAGCTTAGAGTTTTTATTGAAAGTAATTATTGGGATTTCGTCAGATCTTTGTCAATTTCCATAAGGGGGTATTTCAGACTTTTGCTTGATATTTCCCATATACATTTTCTACAATTATTCTCCCGTTAAAGATATCATACACGGTACAGGCATTAAAGGGTTAAATCAACTAGGTGCTTTTATTTAGCAACGTGTTTCACGCTGCGGCGAAACATCAAAGTAGCAGTATGTTCATTTCGCTGTATTTGCAACATCATGCATATACAAGTGTTTGAATAAAAACAGAAAATGATATAGAGATGAAAATGGGCAAAAAACAACAAAACAAACCGGATTCTAAGAATAATTATAGGTACAGAAACAACTCGTAGCCAAAATGATAAGGTTAACATAGGAATGAATAAAATGGCTGTTCGGGTGTTTCATCCCAGTACAAAATGACTGGTTGATGGGATGCCAACCGGACAGTGCTTTAACTGGAATTCCAGAGGAAGTAGATGTAAAAATATGTGCAAAGCATTGAAGTCTTGAGTCTGTAATCATTAAACTTCTGGAATAGATAAAGCCCAAACTTACCAAAAACAGGAGTTGCGATATGTAACTATGAAAAATATACCGGGCACCATGGGGGACTAGAGGATATGTTGAAAAAATACTGACCGGACGGAAAATACACAAAAAGTGAAGACATTTAACTGCTGCACTACACGTGCGGGCATTTTATACGACCGAACGCCTGATTGTCAACCAGAGTCACATCAAAAAAAGCATAAGTCCAGAGTTGTGTGGGACCAGAGTGCCTAATATGCGGCAATCTGGTAAAGAATTTCATGTCGACTAAAGCTGCTCTCACACTGAGCACGAAGCCAACCAGACTGTACGCGAAGTATGCAAATTCCACTACTGGTTAACTTCGCGGAGCTTCTGGTTGTCTTCGTACTTAAGCGTGTCCACTTCGCCATACTACGTGGTCACTTCGTGGCCGCCGCGGAAATTTTTGAACATTCCAAAAATTTCAACACGAAGATTGACCTACATACATTCTTGTCCACTACGTATACACTACTGGTTGACTTCGCGTTCTACTGGTTGACTTCGCGTTCTACTGGTTCACTTCGCGTTCTACTGGTTCACTTCGTGTTGACTTCTTCATCAAATTCCCAACACGATTGACCAGGAAGTGACCGCGAAGACAACCCGTAGTAGCGCGAAGACAACACATTAAGTTCATATTACCATCTCATTGTCTTCGTGTTTAGTCGTGTTGGTGTTTTTGCCTTCTTGTAAGCTTCTGCAGAGATCATGTACACTTCTCATAGACTTTGTGTTATCTACTGGCTTCCTTCGTACATATGCGTGTTGTGTACGTGTTGACTTCGTATGGTATGGTTGATTACCTTCTAAATTTACATATTGTCCGCGAAGTGAACAAGAAGTGGAGTTTAGCCACTTCGCGTACAGTCTGGTTGGCTTCGTGCTCAGTGTGAGAGCAGCTTTAGTTAAATACCATATTTATCAACAACTTGAGGCTGTTGAAGACAAAGCGAATCTCAATGTGACCATGCTCCAATTTGATGAAGGGTTGTATATAGTGTATGATTTTATGAGGCACTTTGAAAATGGATATTGGAATATTTTCCCTTTCATTTGCTGCCACAAGCTATCAGCATTTATATGGCATTTAAAAAATTATATTTAACTTTTTGCATGCTTTTAGGATTATGCTGTGATTACCTATTATTGAAATGCAATACGATGACGCGTATGTAATTATAGATGCAATAATTCCCTTTAAGAATTAAAAAAGAATGTGCGGCCGAATGCCCTAGCAACTTCTCAAGCAGTTGCCGGTAGGTGACCGGTCGTTTCGTATAGGAATCAAATATCTTTACTGTACATGTACATGTACTGGAACTGTAGCTCATCGGCAAGTACTCTACATTTATTTGGTAGCATAAACCTTAAAGGAAAATCAATCAGATAGCCTAGATTTATCCGCATAGAACCAAACCTGTCGTCGTTCCAGGCTGGCATTGGTTCAATACAATGATTCCTAGTTGTTTGTTGGCAAAACATTAAGAGTTGGAAGAACAACATAAAGTCATTGACCTTGCGATGGCGAATACGGTCGGTGTAGTTAATCTTTATTTTTTCACGACAACATAAGAAACATATCCGACGATTATAGATAGTGTGTGTCATTTTGAGAATGTTTGTAGTCGTTAATTAAGCTAAGAAACCCTAATTCTGAACAAAATGTATGGTATTAATACATGTAATGTTCAGTCACTTAGGGTTAGATGTAGGTTATACCCTGGTTTCCGGGTACCTAGCATTAATAATAAGGCAGTGCTTAGAGCGTGTGCGCTATATGCTGCCAGTTGCTCTGGAATATCCCCCGGGGGGATCGAAATGGTTTCCGTGTGTTCAGGCCTGCTAGTGGGGGAAGGTCGTGTGAGCACCTCGGTAGATACAAGACTATAAACCGAATACCTTACCTCTCCGAACCCCATTGACAACTGACTTCTCAGTAGTTCTGCATTTCAATGAAATGGCCACAATATGGCAGAAAATGTACACGAAATTTAAAATCATTTATTCCATAACAGTTTCCTCTATCGTTCTTAAGAAGTGTGTTAATTTCATGATTAGAATGTTGCCCTACTACGGCAAACAAGGTGACGATAACAAAAATCTTAAATCTTCCCATCCCTTTAATCAGCGCAAATTGACCGCTAATTTTCTGCTTGCATACCGTTTGTATATGTATTAGGCTTTTCGTCGTTTTTGACGGTTTGGTTCTTATCTCGAAAAAATCCGAAGGTCTACTGACATAGACATGCTTGTCCCTTTTTGGTGCAGGGAATTAACAGAGGGAATAGGGAATACTGGAAAATCAGGGAATACGGGGAAATCAGGGAATACAGGCGGTGGGGGGGGGGGGGTAAAAGGGTTAGTGAATGCAAGGAAATCAGGGAATATACAGGGGGAATAGGGAATAAGGGCAATCAGGGAATACAGGGAATACAGGGAATACAGGGAGTAGGGAATAAAAGAGTAAGTGAATGCAAGGAAATCAGGGAATACAGGGGTAATAGGGAATAAGGGCAATTAGGGAATACAGGGAATACAGGGAGTAGGGAATAAAAGAGTAAGTGAATGCAAGGAAATCAGGGAATACAGGGGTAATAGGGAATAAGGGCAATCAGGGAATACAGGGAATACAGGGAGTAGGGAATAAAAGAGTAAGTGAATGCAAGGAAATCAGGGAATACAGGGGTAATAGGGAATAAGGGCAATTAGGGAATACAGGGAATACAGGTAAATCAGGGAAATTAGAAAATACAGGGAATGGAATCAGAGAATACACGGAATAGGGGATACAGGGAATAGAGATTTACAGGGATATCGGGGAATACACGGAATAGGGGATACAGGGAATAGAGATTTACAGGGATATCGGGGAATACACGGAATAGGGGATACAGGGAATAGAGATTTACAGGGATATCGGGGAATACACGGAATAGGGAATACAGGAAATAGGGATTTACAGGGAAATCAGGGAATACACGGAATAGGGAATACAGGAAATAAGGATTTACAGGGAAATCAGGGAATACACGGAATAGGGAATACAGGAAATAGGGATTTACAGGGAAATCAGGGAATACACGGAATAGGGAATACAGGGAATAGTGATTTACAGGGAAATCAGGCAATCTTCATAATCCAAACAGACATAAGGGCTTCCTGTAACTGGCAGTCAGAATTCAGTCAGAAATTTGCCCACTATTTGCAGATAATGTGACGATAAACAAGAACCATAATTTCCTCTTTAATGGCTAATGTCAGGTCCATTGCACTAAGAGGTCAAGCCAGGGTCATTTACCCGCTTGCTATATCAACAAACAAGAGAGGGAATACGTGTTCTATTTGCTATATGTCTGCTAAGTGTATACGTGATCCCACCTTAAGGGCCACAGGTGAGTGGTCCTACCTGAGAAGATCGAAAGTAATCACGGCAGGTGGGCCCAATACACACAGCCCTAGGGGCCTCTTGATTAGCATGAAGAAGTAGTGTAACGCGAGAGAGAGAATGACATGGAACTCATCATGACAACCACAGTAAATCAACAAACAACACACAAATGTACAGTACTGTATAAAGAACCGCGTGTTTCGATAACCTTTCCGATATTACAGCGAAGTTTTGCTACTAATTATGTAGTCCTTTTATGTGTTATGTATTTATTGCTTTGTTGCTGTTTTTGAAAAAGGACTGGAAGTCTAGGATATTGTATGGTACCTGATGGCCTTTGAGTGTCGATTTTGCCGTTATAGCCATCATTCCTTCTTAATTTGTTTATGCATTCTTACATTCATTTGTTCATTTATTCATTCATCCGTCTATTCATTTATGCAGTCACTAATTCATTCCATTCATTCATTCATGTATTCATTCATTCCGTCCATTCATTCATTCATTCATTCATTTATGCAGTCATTCACTCATTCCATTCACTCATTCAATCGTTCTATACTTTCACCCGTTCGTTAATCCATTCATACATGCATTCACCTATAATACCACTATGTTTTATCGCAAATTTAGCGCCTGTGGATGTTAATTTCTGCATTTTCCACATAATCCTAAATACTTCACTTAGTCGCCCGGATGTTGAAGATTAGTAGGCGAAGATTAAGTGCTCACAAATACACCTTTACCAGATAAGTGCTCTGTGAAGGATTCTGAATATTCCCAAGTAAACATACACTTCATGACTTACTCACGCACTACTCTAAACTATGGTTTTCTGCGGTTGTGCCCAAAGTGGATAAAACGTGGTGTATCGTGATCTTTCGTGTTAAACAATGGCGGAAGTCTCGCCTACTAGTCATGCGCGTGGGCAGATAATCCATTAGCGCCAAAAAATCTTTTATTGTTGGATTTTACAATTGCGTAAAAGAACTTGAAGGAATGCGTGATTTTACTCGAAAGGGCTCTGTATCTTATTTATTCAACCTCGGTCACCTTTAATTGAAGATTGTTGTCAATCGGGCTCTAATGTTTCTATTGCATTCTGAATACCACGACAGACTTAGCTCCCACATTCAAAAATGTTATGCTTGCAATGCGATACGTCAGAAACTCGTATTGATAAGAACCTTTGGAGTATCTTTGAAACTAGTACGTATCGTCATGTATCAATCTTTATTGACTATAGTCTTTTCTATACAAATACATATACAAACATGTTGAGGTATATGTAGAGTTTATCATCTAAAAAAACATAATGTAAATGATAAACAAATAAAATATAAAAACACAAACTTCAACGTCCTCATCTAGCCATCTATAAGCTATAGCATCTATTCCACTTTATGTTTTTGTCTCGAACAAAATTAGACATATGCATTATATATATATGTATATATATATATATATATATATATATATATATATATATATATATATATATATATATATATATATATATATATATATATATATATATATATATATATATAAATATATATATATATACATATATATATATATATATATATATATATATATATATATATATATATATATATATATATATATATATATATATATATATATATATATATATATATATATATATATTTATATATATATATATATATATGTATGTATATATATATGGATATATATAAGTATATATATATAAATATATATTAATATATATATAAATATATATATATATATATATATATATATATATATATATATATATATATATATATATATATATATATATATATATATATATATATATATATATATATATATATATATATATAGTGAAAACAGCGAAAATTGTGCTGATAAGTATATTGGGGCACCGCCTCACGAAACGTTATTCAAACACTTGCGCAGCATCCTGAACACAATATTTTAATTCCGGAGCAATATCCTCTCCTCGACAGAATGTCCAATAACCGTGTTTGTAGTGAACTTTGATGACCCAAATATTCTATTTCAAAGAGAAATATCACCAAAGAATGTCCAATAACTGTATTTGTATTAAACACTCCTGAACCAAATATTTTAATTATAGAAGATTTTCCTCCACATAATGTCTAATGCCAGTGTTTGGAGGAAATTATCTCCACAGATGTCTAGTTACTGTGTCTGTATTGAATAGTAATGTTATTGACCTAGCCGTGACACTGAAAAAGTGAAAAATATTGTTATTATTTACGAGAACTAAACGAGGATACTTTCTAGTGCTTATCGGAGGCTGCGTGCAGAATTGGTAATCGATAATCGACTTATAGCAAGGGCATGTAAAAAGATGTATATATATATTAGGTTTTGGAGTACAGCTTGGAGTTTTTTTTATCGTATCTTTCTAGCCATTCGTTGACTAAATCACGACTGACCAATTGTTAGTTGTGCTGGAATCCTGAGTACACGAGGAAACACCTATTAGGAAATGGCAAACATATGCTACCAAAGTCGCGCTCTATTGGAACATGCATTTGAATGCCCGACGTTGCTTTATACCATTGTTGTATACTCCAAACAGTTTCAACATAACAAACCATCATAAAATTGTAGGAAATCAACTGCATTCGTGAAAAACAACATGTTTTACTTCCAAACCCGTTCAAGTTGTTGGCAGGTTAACAAACGTGATTTTTTATCATAGATACTGACCACGAATATGTTAAAAGAACGTTGTTGTTAGATTACAATTCATTAAATTGTTTGCTTTTCATGTTTCGCTTTGGTAGTGAGTGTCAACTTCCTCACGTGCCTAGAGCGGCATTAAAACCCGGGACATATGAGGGGCAGCCAGTAGCTTTGGCTTTGACGCAACCCCTTAGACCACTCGGCTATTGAGGCAGCACCTTACTATATTATATAAGATACTCGCGTGCATCTCTGGATCAATTGCAATTATAAGGCAAAGCTCCATTCCGCTACTCCTACTAAAAACCATATGATATTCTCCACCGGGCTCTTTCCATCTTTTATATCTAAATATGTATTTAAATTGTCAATGGACAGATGAACAAAGAGTTTGTTGCACATCTCCTTAACTCTTTAACTACAGGCGCCATCTGCTGGCTAGGCCCTCTGACCTAGTTAGGCCCTTACGCCCCAGGGGGTTTGCAACAATTGGTGCAAAATGCTAAAATTGTTTCCTACAGCCTCAATGTTAAAGCACTATAAACAAATAAAAATAGAAAATCCAAAGCGTAAGACATTAATATCTAATACAATTTTAATCTCCTCAATCGAGTCATGTAATTTTTATTTGGAAATGTGCATGATTTGCACCAGAAAACAACGATTGAACTAAAAAATCAAGTGTTGATTTGTGGCCGCCATGTTGTGACTTCCAAGTTCGCTAACTTTCAGAAGCAACAACACAGTAATAAAACTAATGTAATACACAAAACTTACATTAGAAAAACTAATAAAAACATCTGGTGATTACCTACCTTCTTATCCTGCTTATGGTGACTTTCTTTTGTGTTGTATCATCAGTTATAGCCTTTTTCGAAGGCTTCAAACATGATGGTCAACTCGTTGTCAGGCACTATTTACGGCAAATTCGATATCGAAATCCACTGGCCGTAAGAAATGCACCTATTTCCAATCATGTCTCTATTATAATAATCGCCCAATAAACAAATATACAATTGATATTGTTAGATAGATATGTGTCTCGGCTTTCCGGAAATGCATTATTTATTACGATCCAACCACGGGAAGCATTTATTTGGATCATGTAAAGTTCAGCGAGGAGACTGCAAAATCTGCCGTTTTCAAAATGGTGGATCTAAAAAAGTGCGAAGCGATTTTCTTTGCACTTGTTTTAAAACGATCGTTTCAGCAACAAATTAAATTCATCTTGAACAATAAAGTTGATATTCTTGTTCCCTGACATCCATTTAGTCTAATTCTCATCTTTATTGAATTTAGGATGTCAGGAATAAAGGAATATCGATTCAAAACAAAACCGGAAGTGCTCCATTCAATGGCGAGCGGCTAGCTGCGAGCTGGTCTCAACATCGCAAAAGATCATTTTTCGGCCGTGTTTTACCACTCAGTTTATATTGAATGTATAATATTGATGTTTTTCTTTGTCAATCTGACAAAGAAAAACATGTGAGAATAGGTGAGATATCTATATCACCTATTCTCAAATTATTTGCCAAATTCGCTGGATATTATCACTTCCTGATTAATGGAAGCACCATGACTTACGTAACGGCAATTGAGTGAGCGCTATTGGGCGCTTTGCAGGATAGACGCATCTGCCACTAGAGCGTCATTAGGCGCTCCCTGGGATACGCAGGTGGGCTCGAGGAGCGCCTAATAGCGCTCTGTGTAGCTAAAGAGTTAAATGGCAATGAGGTGTCTGAACATCTCACACAATCAACTCACTTGATGTCAGAGAGCTCATTCTAAATTATCATGGAAGCTTTGTAGCCAAACCTTCAATGATTAATTTGTGGTTTCCTACGAGGTCATAAGGACAAGCATTTACTCAAAGAGGTTCCTTACTCGTTTATGTGACTAGCAATCCCCTCGAGCATCAAAGAAAGCGTCATTACTAATACCAATAATATGATCTCTTTATCGATGTTTGTCCCACCTGTAGTTAATTGCTTTACTATAAACACCTGTCTGAAGAGTGCCGTGGGCAAAACAGGTCTACCCCAATAACTGAGTAACCTACCGCATAGTTTACAAACTGATCACTCTCCTTTTGCAAAAACTGAACTTTCGGAAAATGGTCTCGAGTTAGAACTAAGCCTAACATAGAGAAGTAGAAACAATACTGCACATATTTTTTGGAATTTTCACATGGAGTGTAATTGTATCATAGCCTAAGACATATTTGATTGATAAATTACTTTGACGTTGAGAAACAACAATAGAAATATCTGCACTACGGAGAATGAAAAGAACTAAGACATATTACATTTTTATCATTTATTTGATAGATGAAAGTGATACAAAACGGATATTGTCAATTATTGGGTGAGAATGGATTCGCACACAAACCTGTCGTTAAAGATAACTTGCACTGCATCTGCTTTCTTTACTTCTCATAAATCCAACATATAGCATATAGGCAAACCTATTAGGTCAAGGCACACCTTATCAAGATAACTATGCTTTGCCACACAATTAACCCAAACCACCGATTGCTCTGTGCCAGAATGCCGTCTGCAGCTACATTCAGATAAGCTGTAAATAGTTAAAATGGCCGCTGCCAGTAGCCCCACTTCCTGCGTTTCAGACTTGGTTTAAACAACCCTGCATATGTGAAGTTTGGCAATGGCGGGAACTAAGGTTTACGTAGAGAATATTCTAGGAAACTATTCGAGCCTATGTTTTGTTCATTGTGTAATTGTCCCTTAACCACAGGAACTTGCTCCAGCTCAGTAACTTATCATACAGTACAAATCGTGTCTCCTCAAGGCACGGGAGGGTCTTGAGATCGGTATATATGTTTCACACATGGAAAATAAGAAAAGAGAGAAAACTAATATCACCTACATACAGGGGCTTACCCAGGCAACCACAAGGAGTCAGTTCGACTCCCAAACACAAGATTTTTGGGAAAATGACACCCAGTTTAATTTTGCAAGATTTTCTGTATTTGTTTGAGTCCAAGGAAATATTTCAAAAGTTTCACTCCTAGAAGACAATAGGTACATTAAATGACATAGAGAAGCACATTTTGTTTTGCTAAGTCAATAAATAAGGTTGCTATGATCATTCTTTTAAATTGGGTAACTAACTTTCGACCCCCTAAATTTCAAAAATCCTCAATTTTGACGCCCTGTTTCCAAATCCTGGGTAACACCCTGCCTACATATAATAAAGACCCCCCTCTTCAAGATAAAAAGAAGAATGATTTGGAACAAATTAGGAAATGCCATTTCTAGAATGTACATCAAAACAGTTTAGGGATGGGAAAGCATTGGTTAATTAAGTTGTGTTTATTTCATATTGTGGATTAAATGTAATGAAAACTGGACTTTGAATAGCTGGTAGGCTCCGCTGCGTAGCGAATTGTAAAGGTGTAATAGATTGATGATTTATTACTGCATTTCATTTCCTAAGGTTTTTCTTCGTGTGTTATTTCAATTTTTTTGTTTTGTGAAATATGACTTTTTTACGTATGTTGCTTTGAGATTTTCTTCATTTTTACTTGGCTTTTGTATTGGAAATATTTCGTAGCCGTGTGGTCTACATGTATGGAGAATACGTTATATGATACGTGTACCCCTATAAGCCATGAGACTCTGAAAAACCAGGCTACTTGGTCCTCATTCAACAGGAGTGATTATTACCCC
This sequence comes from Maea johnstoni, assembly GCA_963942565.1. Lineage (NCBI taxonomy): Eukaryota > Metazoa > Annelida > Polychaeta > Spionida > Magelonidae > Maea > Maea johnstoni. Next base: position 33,322,594 of record OZ012700.1, read on the forward strand.
TCAACTATAATGGATTTGCACAAAGTAAATAGACACAGCACGCTATTGAACGCGATTGTATTTCGTATCGATCACAACGAACGAAATGTACAATTGTGCTTGCGCATAAACTTAATTATTTATCTCCGGGACCCTAGCTTCGCGGTACCTGGAAAAAGTCTAAAATATTTTGCCTGGAGTAGGGATAACGGTATTATTCTTTCATTACCTGAAGGTTTAATCGGGTGGAACATTGATAGGCATGCACAGTAGAACCTTCGCATTATCTGCTTCTGTTTGTGTATTAGCAATTATTCAACAGCAAATACAGCACCGTGATTATATACAATGGATCCCTGGAAAAATAGAAAAGGCGATGCCTCACTGGGGCATTGCCCCTCAATAGCTCAATAGGCTCATGTCGTCCAGCTCCTCAGTGAAGAAATTAATTAGGAAGAGTGTATATACATATATATATATAATATATATATATATATATATATATATATATATATATATATATATATATATATATATATATATATATATATATATATATATATATATATGTATATATATATATATATATATATATATATATATATATATATATATATATATATATATATATATATATATATATATATACGTATATATAACTTTATATTGTGGGCGTTAAGACTATCGGCCCATAAGGAATTAGATGCAGCTGTTGTACATAGTTTTGAAATGAGTAAATTTGATTGATGGACCAAGAATTGTAACATACGTGATTGTTTTTAATACATTCTGCTTAAATCGACTATGATCGTCTATACGGGTATAGTGAACGTATGACATCAACATACAGTTTCCTTAATAAGGGGTTGATGTCTCTGGAATGAGATTGGTCGATTGCCACCTTAGGAAGGGACCTAGGAAAGCCTGTTTCTAAAGTATTCATGCATTAAATGTGTCAATACGGCCTTTACAAATTCTGACCTTACTATGTTTTTATTTCTATCCCTACGTCATCCATTTTGATTATTTATACCACTTTCCTGAATATCAAATCAAGCATAACTCTCCATTTATAAAAGGAGGTTGTATTTTTGAGCGGTGCTGCAAGTGTTGTTGTAGGAATTTTTATATTTAAATTGGAAAATATAAATGAACAACGTTCCATGCTGATATCAAGCACAGTTCTAATTCAAGTGGAAATAATACCTATGTTTAAGTCTGATCAGCTTTTTAAGTTGATACCTAGAACTGCAAGCATGACTTACAGATATAGCTGTTGGTATATTGATCAATCCATTAATCAATGAATGTTTTTTTTTATTTTTGGAACATTTTTATTCAGTTGCATGTATAAGTCATTGTAGTAAAACAATAGGGTACAAATATTTCTGAGATAAAAAACACGCATTCTCATGGAGGTTTATATTGTAACAGTGATAGTAATATAACAGTGATTGTAGTAAATATACATACTAATTTGCGTTACCATAATAAATATTAAGCAAACTCCACTTTTTATTAAATATATGAACCTTGTGTTTTAAATAATAAGTCGTATTGTTCTTGATAGAAAAACTTTTTTGTCTCGTTTTGTATATGTTGACGTACAGGTACTCTACCTTTTTTGAAAGCATTGTAAATTACCTTTTTTGTTAGAAGAATAATTGTGGTTGTGATGTTACCATTTTCAATATCTCCACGAATTTTCTTCTAACCAGTTGTTGACTTTTTCCCACAGTTCAATAATAACTGGGCATCTAAGCAACATGTGTTCAACACTGTCTACGTCTGTTTTACAAAATGTACACAAGTCTGTATTCTTGATACCCATTTTAAACAGCTTTTCATTTGTGTAGAAGCTTCTATGTAATGTGCGAAATTGTGTATATTTTAAATAACAATCCTTGAATAGTGAGTGATGAGAAGTTAATGACCTTGAAATATCAATGGGACAGAACTCAACAGCCAGTTTTTCTTCCCATTTAACACTTAACCCCCTAGAATATGATTGCCTTGTTGTTGTAAAGTTCTATAAAGATCTGATACTCCTTTGGAGTCCACCGCTAGAATAGTGTTGAGAAAGGAATTTCTAGGGAAGGTTTCTCTGTGCTCTGGGATTTCTTTCCATTCAAAATTTATTTTTAAGGTTGCTACTAGCATGCCATGTTCCAAGAAATTAATCTTTATGCCAAATTTGACCTGTAATTTTTCAAAGGTTAGCGGGACAGTAAGATAATCCAACAGATCAGATGTAACCATCATTCCCTTTTCTTTCCATTCCCTCCGTATTTGTAGTCTAAGTTTTGAGTTAAACCATAGGGGAGTTTCCCTTATTACACTTTTGTCATACATGATATTATTGATTTCCAAAGTAATCAATAAATGTTGATAATGATAATGATAATGATACAATGATAATAATAATAATAATAATTATAATAATAATAATAATAATAATAATAATAATAATAATAATAATAATAATAATAATAATAATAATTACAATAAGGATAATGATAACAATGATAATAATGATGGTGATGATAATAATAATAAGTCGTGAATAGCCAGTTGTAAGTGGTTAAGAAAATAACTGCATAACAGATTGCTTACCATACGCACTAAAGGCAGGTCAAACTGAATTAACGGTTAAGCATATAAAGTTATTATATCGACCATCAACATACACCAACAATGTGTTTACTTTTATTCCTTCGATATTTGTTTGGTTGGAGCGATTTTTAACCCAAACCTCAAATCTCGTTTTTATTCTCACAGGTGCCTGTGATACTACGTGGCTGGGGTCTGATACTACCATACAGCTGGCGGCCTCTAGCGGACAAGCGAGGCGTGAATGTTGGCAGGCAGATATACGGAATAAGCAACAATGGTTGGAGGTAACTACATGGGTTTCCAACTGTCGCATTGTCGCACCAGTTTGCGACCGAGGCTGCATAACGCGGAACAAGACAATCCCTTTTACCACTATTTAAGGCTGTGATGCTGGTGACACACTTGAAATAAGACATCTTTTAGTTCAGCGCTCTTGTCCCCTTTCTAACAATAGTTATCTAATCCCTGAGGTCTTGGTGATTCAACTTTAAATTTTCTTTTAACTTAGCTGCGCAGGGATTAGACAACCGTTGTTAGAAAGGGGACAAGAGTGCTAAACTAGGAGATGTCTAATTTTGAGTGTGTCACCAGCATCACAGCCTTAACTCAAATGGCAAAATGATTCTTTTAAATGTTTCACTTGGATTTTAAAATACAGATTGTACTTAAAAACGTAAACACTATTTATTGATACCACATATTAATTGATATAGGTCTCAATTATTGGAAGAGAGTTGATATGGTTGTGCCACCTGGTGACAATATTTAAACTGATTCTTCGCAGAGCGTACACAAAACGTTGCTGTGCTCCAAGACCAATTGTTTGTTTTCCCAAATGGTGTTTTTCAAATGGAGACCCTACCCAATTATATACTAGTATATCACGTACCTCCAAGAATTTCCAACAATGACCTGGAATTATTGAGGTTGTTATGTTTGGCTGCGTTTGTTGAAATTTCTTCATTAAAATTTTAAGAATAAACAATTCAGAAAAATAAAAGTTGAACTATATCATTAATTGAGGACCCTCAGAAATGATATACTTTCAAATTTTTACCCATTATTTCATTATTTTATTGGGCCCTTTTCAATATACAAGGCGTCTAGGCATTCAAATGGCCGTTGAATAAAGGACCATTTACTCGTAGGGATAAGATTTCAAGGCCGATGGTCGCGTCAAGCAAGTGGTCGCTTAAGGAAGGTAAAATATACAGGGAATAGCCTTGGGGGATTTGAAACGGTCGTTCAAGGCAAGTGGTCGTTTAAGAGAAGTGGTCGTTGAGGCAGGTTTGACTGTATATATATACATATATATATATATATATATATATATATATATATATATATATATATATATATATATATATATATATATATATATATATATATATATATATATATATACGTATAAAAATATCAAAATGACCTTATATGCATAAATTAACCCCATTAGCCACATTGCGAACATAAATATTATATTATATCACAGGTTCGCTTTCCATCAACCGTGACGCTTAGAAAGTTTGAGATTGAGAAATGCCCCTCAAGCAAAAATTACACGATCGAGTTTCGTCTGCTGTCTAGCAGAGATGGGAAATATTGGCGCGTACACAGGGACGGGGAAGGACATTACAAGGTATGTAGATGGCACTTGATCTGTTCCAAACTTCCCAAAGTGTACATATAATTTTGAAAAGATAAATGAGGTATAGCACGTTTGGTAGAAGCGATTAAGGAATTCCAAAATAACATCATTTGTTTTGCGAACACTACTACTACTACTACTACTACTACTACTACTACTACGACTACTACTACTACTACTACTACTACTACTACTACTACTACTACTACTACTACTACTACTACTACTACTACTACTAGTACTACTACTACGTCTGCTGCTGCTGCTTCTACTACTACTACTACTACTACTACTACTACTACTACTACTACTACTACTACTACTACTACTACTACTACTACTACTACTACTACTGCTGCTGCTACTGCTACTTCTACCACTACTATTACTACTACTACTACTACTACTACTACTACTACTACTACTACTACTACTACTACTACGTCTGTTGCTGCTGCTGCAGCTACTTCTTCTTCTTCTTCTACTACTACTACTACTACTACTACTACTACTACTACTACTACTACTGCTACTGCTACTGCTACTACTACTACTACTACTACTACTACTACTTCTACTACTACTACTACTACTACTACTACTACTACTACTACTACTACTACTACTACTACTACTGCTACTGCTACCACTACTGCTACTACTACTACTACTACTACTACTACTACTACTACTACTACTACTACTACTACTACTACTACTACTACTACTACTACGCCTGCTGCTGCTGCAGCTACTTCTTCTTCTTTTACTACTACTACTACTACTACTACTACTACTACTACTACTACTACTACTACTGCTACTACTACTACTACTCCTTCTACTACTACTACTACTACTACTACTACTACTACTACTACTACTACTACTAGTACTATTACTACTACTACTACTACTACTACTACTACTACTACTACTACTACTACTACTACTACTACTACTACTACTACTACTACTACAGGAACCAGCGCAATAAGCAAGAATATAAACATAAGAAAAAATACAGCAACAACAAGAACAAGAACCTCATTACTACTACGCCTGCTGCTGCTGCTGCAGCTACTTCTTCTTCTTTTACTACTACTACTACTACTACTACTACTACTACTACTACTACTACTACTACTACTACTACTACTACTACTACTACTACTACTACAGGAACCAGCGCAATAAGCAAGAATATAAACATAAGAAAAAAATACAGCAACAACAAGAACAAGAACCTCATTTTGACTACTCCGTTTTATCATATTTCAGTATCTCAAAGGCAATGATCAAAATAGCAACCGGGTGAACGTAGTTCTGGATCCTCCCGTTTGGGGGCGATATTTCCGCATCAACCCAACTAGCTGGCACTATTGGCCACAACAAGTGTGTAACGACGGCTGCCACATCGAATTCGTGGGCTGGCCCGGGGGCATTCGCCTCTCTAGCCTCACTGGCTGCGTCAACAACTCATTGCCAAAGCGATACTGGGATGGTAATGTATATACTTTCTTTGTAGACAACTTTTGCTGTAAATATATAAATATATATATATAATATATATATATATATATATATATATATATATATATATATATATATATATATATATATATATATATATATATATATATATATATATATATATATATATACATAAATATATATATATACATATATATATATATATATATATATATATATATATATATATATATATATATATATATATATATATATATATATATATATATATATATATATATATATATATATATATATATATATATATATATATATATATATACAAAAGGAAGGAGCGGGTCAATTTCAATCAGTATACTTTAACATAACCTCCCAGTTAGAGAAGTGTTTTATACTACTGCTTCAGTGTGTCACACTTACCGTTGTTCAACATTGGAAAATTATCCAGCCGACCAACAAAACAGAAAAATTACATTACAAAAGCAGTATATATGTATGTTTACATATACATATATATTTCTCCGCACCAGGTTGCTTCACAGCATTGGGGTTGGAGGACAGTAACAATTTTTCTATGAATGCCTCGTCGTCAATAGGAAGCTTCATAACACGCCCCCAGCAGGCGCGTCTCAACAGCTTCTTTGCGTGGAGTCCTTCAGTGATAAACGTCAACCAATGGCTGCAGGTCGACCTCGTTTCCATCTATGACGTCACGGGTATTGTTCTCCAAGGGCATCCGAGCGAGGAACAATGGGTCTCTACGTATAGATTGTCGAAAAGCATAAACGGACAAGAATGGAAACCGTTGGATGACCATGGTGAAACTGGTAACGGAGTGAGTAACTTATTATTATTTTGATATCATTTTTATTTCATCCTCCAACATGTCAACAAACAGGGTACGAGAGTGAATCTGTTATGCATCTACTAAGTGAGTAACTTGAACGTTTAAAGCCCACAAAACTAGGACAAATGGTAGTTTCTAACCATGCAATCCTAGTGTTGAATGTTTTGCAAAAAATTGAAAGAAAGTAATTGGGACATTGAGAAATTGTCATTAGAAATATGAATATCACATCAATCATAGATAAATAATCATACATTTCGAAACAAACAATAAATAATGCCATTGTGTGTGTATGTATATATTACTTGCAACAGAGTAATTGGGGCATTCAGGATTTTTCAATAGAAATATGAATATCACATCAATTATAGGTAAATAATCATACATTTCGAAACAAGCAAACGAGAATGCCAGTGTTAGTATGTATGTATATATTGCTTGTATATTTTTCTCAGATGATTTCTGGAAGCATTGACCAAAGTACACCGATTGAGCAGGACGTGATACCACCAATTCGGACTAGATTCCTCCGCATTCGACCGTTTTATTGGCACGGGAGTATTGCTCTTCGGGTGGAATTGCTTGGATGTCGAAGTGGTAAGTTTACTTCTAATTTTGTATCATACTAACAATATCGTACTAACAATCAGGTCTGGGGATACGCAACGGCTTTGTGTGCCTCGCTCCTTACAAAGAAAATCATGCATGAGAATATCGTGAAATTTTCATGCATAGACTCTGAAATATCCATGCAGGAATATGATATTTTCATGCATGAATATGAATATTTTGCCCTTGGGAGTTTTTTTTTTGTCACAGAAACCTTCATAAGAAATTGGGCTGTACACTATGAAAGTTTTGTGGCTAAATATTTGTTTTCGCGCATAGAAATTTCATTTTTATGCATGGAAATTTTATTATTATGCCACGATTTTTTTGGACATGAATCTTATTGTATTAAAGCGAGAAGTTTCAGGTTCGGGTATCCGTTGGATTCCTATAAGCTGGTCGGCCTGGTCGCTATATGTATGTGGGGTGTTGTGGAGGGCTGTCTATGGTTCTTCTGCAACTAGAGACTCCTTGGAGCATTTGTGTCCTTAGTTCTTTTTCTTTGCGATATAACATGAGCTATTGAAAACGACGTTAAAACTAATACCTTCCTTCCCTCTAACGATATATTTTAACCAAACATTCAAATATATGTGTGTGTGTGTGCATACATACATACATACATACATACAAACATACATACATACATACATACATACATACATGTGTGTGTATATATATATATATATATATATATATATATATATATATATATATATATATATATATATATATATATATATATATATATATATATATATATATATATATATATATATATATATATATATATATATATATATATATATATATATATATATATATATA
>OZ012700.1:33330808-33350808 GCA_963942565.1 Maea johnstoni
TTACAAACCTCAAAATCCATCTTAATTAATTCCTGTCATCGTCATCAGCTCACACTCACAAGTTTTAGTATTTCAATGTTCTTTTTGATATGTTTTGATATGGCAGATACAGTGTCGAAATAAACAATCTTAATTTCAAATATTTTTCTCTTTGGTTCATTTAAGACTGAGCTGAAGGTTGGAGAGGATAAAGTGTTCAGAGTCGCTACGGCATTCACGCTGACGTCAGACAATTGCTTCATCTACTCTTACCTATGTTTACGAGTTCAGCCGGGTGAGGGCGCCACTTACCATCTCCTTGACGACAAGAAACCCTGGAAGTGTCTTCCGGTTGGCAGCCAGTTACCTTGTCGCCCTTCAGGTATTTTTTTCTTTTTTTCTTTGATTTTAGGAAAGTGTTCGATACCCTATTTAAGGGTGGCTCAGACATTGTGATAGAGAGCTTGTTTGCATATACAGACGACACAGACAGCATGAAAGATGATATGAAATGCATATCTTATAGAGTGAAATCTTTCAAAGTAATCCTTCCCTTTAGTTGGACGGCTGACAAAGTTTTTCCTGGTTTAGAGTAATTGAACCCTTATCATCCCTTGCATTGAAAACGTGGTAGTCTTGTCAGACGAGTAAGATTAACTAACCTTTTTATACTGAGGACGCCAAAAAACGCCTGACTATTTTGTGACATCCTTTAATGCCACACTTGTCAACTCTCCTGATTGCATCAGTATTCTCATGATATCACATGCCAAATTGTCTGTCTTCTGATTGGACATTTGATACGATGGGTTCTCTAATTGCTGTTATGGAGAAACCATTGACCAGAGCACAAGAAAAAGGTCACGCAAAAAATATGGCTTTAATAGCATAGCCCTTTCTTTAATGCTTATAACACCTTTGCTAACAGTCAATATGACTTTAATATCACCGCCTTTCTCTCAAATGCTTTTGGCGTTTTTACTCACAGTCAACATGGCTTTAATAGCACCACCATTTCTTTAATGGTTAGATCGCCTTTGCTAACAGTCAATATGGCTTTAATTGATAGAGCTTTGATTGATAGAGCTTCCTTTCGCTCAACTGCTGATAACGCGTAAGTCTGCTAACAATCATTATGGCTTTAATAGTGCTCCCTTGATCTTTAATTCTTATAAAGAATTTGCTAACAGCAAGTATGGCTTTAATAGTGCTTCCTTTATCTCAAATACTTATAGCGCCTTCAGTCAATATGGCTTTGATAGTCCACCTTTTGCTTATATACTTATAACGCCCTTACTCACAGTCAATATGGCTTTGATAGTGCACCTTTCGCTTATATACTTATAACGCCCTTACATGTACTCACAGTCAATATGGCTTTGATAGTGCACCTTTCATCTATATACTTATAACGCCCTTACTCACAGTCAATATGGCTTTAATAGTGCCCCTTTCGCTTATATTCTTATAGCGCCTTTACCAACAGTCAATATGTATTAAAAAGTAAAACGTTTCTCGTTTCAGTTTCTAACGTCTCGGTTACTGATATAACACTCAGTTCTGGTATTCAGTTCGTACAAGACTCTGAATTCCGGCTTGAGTTTGTATTAAACATTGCAAACAACAATGGGACTAACTTTTCAAGTGTGGAAGGAGAACGAAGAAACTTTGACGTCACGCTCATGCTGACCGATGCGGACTTGTCAAAAGGGGAGAAAGATTCGCTTGCTTTAGATGTTCTGGAGCCGGAATTTGAAACAAACGAACTACAGGTCAGTTATGATACTGGAATATTTTTCCTCGATTTTTTATTGTTCAACCACAAATTTGACTTCGTTCCAAAATCATGAACAATCTGCCCCTCTTAACCCTTTCAATGCTGAGACAACTTTCGTCTAAGGCACAAGAACACAAACAAATTTGAAAATCCTCTAAATCATGCCATGTTGGTATTCATTGGATAGCTCTCGCTGAGTACTCTCAGATGAGTACCCATTTGCCAGGGTTTCAGTCATTTATCAGGTTGTTTCTATCATTTTGCATTGCCCAAATTAGCCACCAGCAGCACAAGGGTTAAACCGATCAATAGCATCTTGAATGTCATGAACACTGACTATATTCTGATATATTTACCTACCACAAGTTTACAAAGTTACCACGATTGAAGTTTCATGTATCGTCAAAACTATTCTGTAAATCCGGAAATGAGTGTGTCATAAAATCATGCGTTTTTCTCATTTTCTCATTTTCGCTACTTCTTATTTTTGCGTTTATCGCCACACGTCGGATACCAGAAAGGAGATAGTGTTTTGTTGGCGACTGGAAATAAGTGTGCGCCGTCTGTAACGCAAAAATGCACTAATTACACACATGCACTTAATTCCAGATTAACAGTTTATGCAATGTGGAATAAGGACAAAAATAGTCTAAAAGATTAAAAACGTAAGGTTAGCAGGCCGAGAAGACTCCTCGCGCATGCGCCGGTGAATTTACTTGAAATGTGTTCTTTTTGAAGATGGGGCTATCAGTTGGTGTGACGGCTACCCTGAAACCAAGTGCAATGATTTACATATCAAAGGAAGTGTGCAAGGACGTTATGTACCTTTGCGCCAAAGTATCCCCGGGAAGGTTTTCCGCGTATAGACCTCAAGTGCATGACGAAAAATGGACATGTAGGAATATCACTGACAGCAAACGTTGCAGGCAAACAGGTAAGGAAATTGACACAAATATCTGACTCTACATTGCCTAGATGTTGATTTTCTATGTTAATGTGTCTATTATGGACGTTAATTTAATATTTGTATGATCTCTTTTGCAATGTAGAGTCAGAAGTCCGTTAATGGTTAAACTTGACCGATATGGCAGCCAGGTTTAACCATCATAAGTACTGCAGAAGTTTTCGGAACATCTACTGATATCTGCCCTAATAAAACTGTCCATATCGGTCGCTACCAGACTTGTGTTCAAGCTCCATGACGTCCTACTTATATTCATGCCTCTGTTCAGTAAGCCTTCTCGCCATTTTCAGACTGGGCTGTCGTATCGGTTCAATTTAATACCACTGCCGGCATTCTGACTCTATTTGCTAAAGAGATCATAATTTTTTAAATAAACATTCACAAAAGACAAATAGAAAATCAACAACTTGGCAATATAGAGTCAGATATCTCGGTCTAGCAGGCGAAGCCATTTTACCTCTTCCTCTCTGTGGGTAGATACCCAAACTACAAATTAAAGCCTTAGAGTCCGATCAGAAATATTTGAATGCTGTGTGAAAATTATACATCTTACTAGACCGAATGAAATCAAATCAAATCATACCGGACGTCTGCTATTGCCTGGTTTTACATACACCCATGGATAACATGTCAAAAATGAGCCAAGCACATCAATGACCCACCTAACTTGCGAATCAAAGCTACGTTCAGTTGTGAGGTGATCCATGCACCCATGCCAAGAGAGCTGGGTGGCAATCGGGCGTGCGTTCATATATTATGTAATAGCTGCCCACGCATTTAGTGCATGAAATAAATTTCGGCACTGGAAGAATATCTAAATCTGTTTTAGTTTTGTTTTGTACATTGTATTTTAGCTTGCCCACCCGGATTTTCTCAAGTTGGCAAAAGCTGCATCTTATTCAACCCGAAAAGGAAGCTCTCGTTCAACTTGGCCCTTGGTTTTAGCCGACGTTTCCGGTGGGGTGGTGCTTTTGGAGGGCTGCCGAGACTGGGCAGTTGGTCGCTGAATCGCAGGTTCTTTGGTCTCTTTGGAAGGTAAGTTTATGTGTATTACTATCATGTAAAGGAACATATATACACCTACATGCATTGCTCTAATTTATTGTCACATAACCATTTCCTCTGGAGTAATGTTTAAAGATATTCAACCTCATTACCAATTTTGTGACTAGGATAAAGTATTTGGGCATTGTAATAAAAATACCTATGGATAACATGTATGTCAAAGCATAAGCCAGGCTTAACTATGACCCACTTAGCTTGCGAAACAAAGCTACGTTCTCTGGTGAGGTCCGGGACTAGTATTCGAATCCCAGGGGGGGGGGGGGGGGGGGGGCACTCAGGTACAGAAGGGGGCCGCACCTTCGTTACGTATTTCGCCGAAGAAGGGGTCTTTTTTTAAGACCTCCGCATGTCCGCAGTTTTGTAAAAGAAGGGTACTTTTTTGTACCCAGGTACGAAGTATGGGGGTCAAAATCCCCTTACAATCCACGAAATATACGCGGCTCTGACGCCGAGTGACTCCCGAAATGACTCAGGGCTTACAAGTTTTCTGCCGCCACTTGCTGCCGCTAAACAAGCAGAGGATTATAAAATCTTAAGTTAAAATACGTGTTCCCGTTCATCCAATGTCAGTGTTTTGGTAAAAGAAGGGGTGTTTATTTAGAGGAAAAAATCAGCGTTTTATTAAAATAAGGGTGCTTTTTTGGCCAGAAATCAGTGCTTTAGGGGTATTTTTTAATTTTGATAACGAACGTATGCACCCCCCTAAATACCCAAGTGCCCCCCCCCCCCCCCCCCCCCCCCCGGGATTCGAATCCAGAATGTTGCCATTGACTTGGAGATATGTGGTGGTTTTCGCCCGGTACTCAATTTTTCTACACCTACATATGGCTAAGCACGATCTATTCTAAATGTGACAATGAGTAAAAGTGGCCATGATTCAAATTTAAAATTCAGTATATGCGAAATGTCCAATATTGTTTCATTCCAGTGTGACCGTTTGTACATCTGGTGATGCAATGTCCTTCCCTCTCTAAAGAGCAAAAAAGCTATGTTCGAAGAGATATCATTAATATGGCTGAATATTACTGAAAAGTTAACTGAAAATCCCAGTATGACTATCTGATTGTTACTAGCTGGGCGGTACTATTCAAGGAATTGATGAGTCTGAAATGCTGAATATGTGGACTATAACAGGAGGGGTTGGCTTGAAAGCATAGATCGAGTCTGTATAAAAGTAATGGTGTTGGCTAGTGTGCCAATGCCAATTATGACTGTCAATGATTTAACACTATAGACACACATTCCATGCATATTCACTCCGTATTCTAAGCCTAACTCGTAAAAGCATTTAAGCGTTTATATTTAAGTTCTAACTAGTTTCTAATAGAACGTTTTTCTAATGTAATGATTATGTTTATTGCATTTTCCTGTATTTTGAGCAACACTGAATATTTCAAAGTTTGATAACTTGGTCACTAAATATACAATACCATGAAACAACTGATTCCACTTTTTGATCCACAGGCGCATGGGACGAGGGCTCTGGCTTGGCCTGAACGCTAACCGCGGTACTATCCCGTGGACTTGGAACTGGGGGTCGGGGTCGGGGTCGGGGTCGGGCACAGGACTAGGGTTCGACGGGTGGAACAGGAATGCAGGCGCACCCCGGGGCTCGGATCTTACAGGGCCCACGTGCGCGTTTCTCGACACGGAGGGTTTGTGGAATGACACCTCTTGCGATGAACCCATGGGCGTGGCCGTTTCACTGCCAGCAACTTTAGGAGCAGCAGGTAATACCATATAAGGATATCTACAGTCCCGACATTTAGTTCCTGCACTACTGTATTACTGGTTTATTTAGTGTAATGGCCAGGGTTAAGTGCGCTATCTTAATGTTGCGCAATCATGTTATACTGATGCTACCGCGCTAAATATTTGACACTCCATACTAATGTGTTATAAAGTAGTCGACTGGACGTCTGCCATCCGAAATCACCCATGTTAATAACATAAGCCAAGCGCATCTATGACCCACGTAGCTCGTGAAAAAGCAACATTTACATATGAGGTCTGGGACGTGTGGTCGCATCCATGTTCGAGAAACTGGGTTGGGTGGCAATCGGTATTATGTAGACGTTCAGGAGCCAAAACGCTTGATAGCATTAACGCTTAATTTAGTACCAATGCAGCCGTGTACCGGCCGGGAAAATAAAAAACGGCAAAAAGTTAAAATGATCATTTTTCGGGAAATAAAGGTCCCGGGAAATATACCGGTTATACAGTATTATGTCCGGGCTGCCCAATCATTAGGTGCAGGAATTAAACGCCATCACTATAGTTCCTGGATTGGTCAAATCTTTTACCCATATGCATCTGTAGTGTACACCTGGTCTGACAACCTTGCACATATCTCATCAAATATTATAACTAATTGAAAGATATTTGAAGAGGGATTACTAAACCAAACGGGAGCAGCAAGTCTCCATCAAATATTTCTGAAAATTCTGCTTTGTAATCAAGATATATTTATATGTGTGAGACCGCTCCAGATGTGAATGGGTTGATGAAATAGTTGCCAATTATGACAACCTGTATGATATAGCGGGTTGAGCCTTTATTCGAAAATATAATGAACCGTTTTACGTGTATGATATTTCCCAATGCAGTATTTCGCTGGGGGTTTTCTACGGTATTTCAAAGGAGGTCGGTCACATTTTATACTAATGCAAATTATGAAAATTTACATGCAAAACGCATTAACGTGAAATGATCATCAACCAATCAGCGTGTTTGGTATGTTTTACAACATTTTTGAGATGTTTCTTTTCTTCTTTTTCAAAGAAATCGTTGGTCTGCGTATCACTGGAAGTTCTGGGAATAAGGTCAACACATCAAGCGAATTCCAGGTTTCGGCAATCGAGGGCGGGCCGTGCTCGTGCACATTTTACCCCGGAGATGGCGCTGTCGAGGAGTTCGCACTCGATGCCCCAGGTGACGTCACACTGACTCACAACTATACAAATGAAGGCATTTTCAATGTTTCTGCGGGCTGTGAAAATTCAGCTAAAAACGCTAGCACCACAACTTCTATAATTGCATGGAAAAATATAAACGGAAGTTTGGCTCTTGAGATTCCTAGTAACGTCACTTATCCGCCAGGTGACGCCACCTTTGCTCTCACGTCAGTTTCACCTAACGAAACATTCCTTGGGCTGACATGTTCGTGGACATTTTACGACGGTATTGAGGTTGAAGACAAGTTAGCTAGATTCGATGGCGCATGGAATCGAACACATAGTTTTGATGCAAGCTTCGTGGAGAAAATGGTGGGTGGGAACGTCGTATGTGAAAACTTCGGTAGCGAAGTTCGCCTCTCTGCCGCTAGGGAAATGAGACTACCGAGGTGCCATCGACCATCGGTTGTCTTTCCAAATTCCACAATCGACCAACACAAAAATCATACACGCTCTGAGTACTTCTCAGTGAAACCAGACATCAACCTTGACTGCGAAACGTCAAATACAGTGACTTCAAAATGGGACATCTTTCTGATCGAGAGATCTGGATCAAAAGTCAAACTGTCGCTGAGTTTTCCAGATTCTACCATCGCCAAATTCTTACCACTATCTCTGCAATATGGAAAGTACCGCCTGGAGGGTACTTTTGCTCTGCAGGGGGTGCCTGGTTCTGACGTGACTCATTTCATCTATTTCTCCATAATCCCATCTGATCTTATCTTACATTTCGTGGGTGGACCGGAAAAAAGCATAGGATTCGGTCGACTTGCAACTATCGATGCTTTAGAGCTGACCGTTGACCCGGATGTGGATCCAACCGACAAAAGTGGTATGTCGTTTAGTTGGTTCTGTCAACGCCAGGGGGAGACGCTACCACCAATAGGGGGCGCTTTAGTTGAGATACCGACCCCTACTCCTCCACCGAACCAAAACCAAACCACGAATGGTACCGAAGATAGAGGAGGGTGTTTTGGTACCGGAGCAGGGCAACTCAATGCGTCATCAAAGGGTATCATTGAATTAGACACGAATCTAATGCTGAAAGAGCAATCATATACGTTTACGGTTGTCGTAAAGAAGGACACGAGACAGGCATCAGCACAGTTTCAGCTACATATACGAAAAGGCGACCCCCCTGTCATGACAATTGAGTAAGTACACAGCTCAATATCTTCTTCATATATAAAATTGGTATTGGCACGTTTCCACTAGTAGGTGTTTGTATGGCAACTAATGTGTCTCTTCACGTAAGGTATGCCAAATGAACAAACAAAATATTTCATATTTTTATTTTTATACCACATTAGTTAAGCTAGGGCCCTTATCTATGCTAATATAAGTCTACAAAATGAAAGATTATTGGTGTTTCTTTTATACCGCATATGTCAAGGAAAAGTCAATACCGAAACATAGTGATTCGTGTATATATATATATATATATATATATATATATATATATATATATATATATATATATATATATATATATATATATATATATATATATATATATATATATATATCCATCTATTTCATTATTCCATATTTCTCCAGATGCCGTGAAAACTGTCTTAAAGAAAAGGTTCTTGAATCCAAACCCTTGGTACTGAAGTCGGTCTGTGTGGAATACTGTGGGAGGAATGGATCGAGTCTACTACATTACAACTGGACAATCTTCTATGAGGAAAATGGCACCTTCATTGAATACCAAAACGCATCCGACATGACAATTGGTGGTATGTGAATAAGTGTAGCGTGCTTTATCTATATTTGATGGACTTTTGGAAATTAGTATTAGAGCCTGAAGTCACTTGAAAATGTCTCACTTGCCCCTAGTGTGATTCGAACCAAGGTAGTGGTGAGCTGGCAAAATCTGACCATTCTGACCAGACACGTTGGGCATTATTATTTTTATTATTATTATCTATTATTATTATAATTATTATTATTATTATTATTATTATTATTATCATTTTTATTATTTTGTTATTATTATTATTATTATTATTATTGTTATTATTTATTATTATTATTATTATTATTATTATTATTATTATTATTATCATTATTATTATTTTTATTATTATAATTATTATTATTATTAATATTATTATCATTATTATTATTATTATCATTATTATTATTATTATTATTATTATTATTATTATTATCATCATTATTATTATTATTATTATTATTATTATTATTATTATTATTATTATTATTTATCTATTTATTATTATTATTTTTTTTTTCGGGGGGGGGGGTGGCGAGATGTGGGCGGGGGGACAATGGAGTAACCACAGAAAACCGTCAATTTAACCCTCTAGATTTGTAACGATTTCAAATCGGAGTAAATGTACTCCTAATTATGAAAATGAGATTGTAATACCTAATGTACTATTTGTAATTACCCAAAGTGTTATTTTTGCTAAGATAAGAAAAAAACCTGCTGTACATAAGTTAAATATTTCACTTCTGAAAGGCGCGTGAGGGAAAAGTAATTACGAAAAAGATCCAAACATTTTACATTGAGGCATTTTACTTTTCTGCCATATTGCGGTTAAGTATTGACTAGCCAGCTACAACTGGTGGTGGAAACCGGAGGACCTAGCACCTTGCCCAGGACAAAATCTTACAGAAAGGTTCTTTTCAACAAGGCTTAGTATATTTCATTTAAAACAATAGTAGTATCACTACAATGCTTGATGCAATTTCATATCATATTTCAAAACCTTTTGTCTGATTTCAAGGGATTAATTCTCTGCACAGAGCTATCAAGAAATACTTTGTCGGTATTGATACTATTTTTGCGTGAATTCTAGGAATTTTGTTTTGTCAGAACCATCTAGGAATGCCCTTTTGATATTAGTAATATTTCTTGTATGATCTTAAGGATCTTACGATGGTGCAGGTGTGAATGGCAGAGAAAAATGAAATAAATCATCTGTTTTTCTGGAAAAAGACAGATTTTCTTTTTTCACCCATTCACACCTCCACCATCGTAGGATCTTTTCTTTGTGCAGAACTTTTAAGAGATACCTTTATTGTGTTGCTAATATTCAGGGCTGAAGGGTGCCATTCTTCACATCAAGCCATTCACGCTGAAACCTGGGATTCGTCACAGGGTCATTTTACGTGCCGCAGTGTCAGACTCCCCTGAGTCAATAACGCGATATGACTTCATAACCAACATACCACCCTTTGGAGGAACCTGCGATGTCCTTCCCAAATTTGGTAAGATCAAAATAAAGTTATAAATTGTATATATATGTAGTACCCAACAGTTGTTATTTCAATGGCCCTTTTTTGACCGGGGCATTTTGCTAAAAATCTTCCAATGGGAAATATTAATTTAAACCCCGTCGACATGATTATTTTCCATTTTCATTTTTAATCGATTTCTTACATCAAAGTAATGTTCAATAGTATATCACATTTGTCAGGAATTTGGATATGGAAATTAGGTTTAACATCCCTTTTCCTACCACATAATGTAGACGTAGGTCACGACTAGCCAGTTTTATTGTAGTACAGAATGAAATTTGCCTGGGAGATACCCAGTTGTCTTGTATCGGTTTAAGTTCGTGATGTTCTGTCTTTAAATAGGCTTCGCTGCGATCACCGAATTTCGTGTGGTGTGCAATGACTGGAAGGGATATGATGAATTAGATGTCAGTGATGCGCTATCGTATAGATTTAGTAGTCGCAAGAAACAAGCGGATGGTGAAGCCCGGGCCTTCTTAATCTTCTTTGGCAAGGAGGATGTAGTCTCGCAGCCCACAGTGTTTGGAGTGGGAGACAACGCGACTAACTATACCGTAGAGGTCATTGTAAAGGTCGTTGACAAGCTCGGTGACTACTGGCAATTGAAGCAGGATGTACAGGTATTTAACTTCTTGTGTACTGCACAGTTTCTATATGATAACTTTTTAAACAAAAATATACACATAAATCGTGTAAACATTGCAATCTGTCTAGAGTTGTTTCTCGTGGAATACGCTGTTATTTTACCTGTCAGAAGACCCAGTTCAATTCATCGAATATTTCCTTCTATTTCATTATAATGTTTTAGAATTCACATTTCCTTTTGGTGGAATATTCATTTCTAAATATATGATGGTTTAACTCGTTGAATGCCACAACTAACGTATAGATTGTGGATGCATGTATGTGATTGAGATGATCACATTTATTTCAAGAAATGACTTTTTCACTATTCCAGCAATAAGGGTGCTGCCACAATTATCCTGAGGCTTTCTACGGCTTTTAATTATTTTCAATTATCTTACCGTTTTTTAATTGCTAGTTGGATGTTCTTGTCTATATATTCAATATTTTGATGAGGTCATGGTCCGCGAAGTTGGCACGACATGGGCCTGTGTCATTGCACAAATTTGTATATCATTCTTCATTTTCTTAATCGGTTTTGTTATCAAGCTGCATAATTTCAATGGTAGCAACATATCTGTTTCAAGGCAGTTTGCAGTGGCTGGTGATTTTGTGTATAAGTTCCACTCCCCTTTAATGACAAGTTTTTACCAGTTTGCGATGTGCTGAATTTAGATATGTCCTATCTGGAGCCATCTATAGGTGGCCTGTGTTACTTGCTTTTGAATATCCCAAAAGAAAACCCTAGATGCTAGGCATATAGAGTGTATGAACAAGAGTCACCCACACACGCACACACACACGCATGCCTTAGTCGGCTTCAAGCGGCTTACCTCTTGGCCTTTTTCTACTTGTCAAATAGTGTCTTCACTCAAGATTGTCACTGTCCCTCCATGCAGTGTCTATCTTCATTTTGGAGCTCTTCCCATTTAATTATGTCCATCTCAACATGGCATGGATCAATTTTCCCCTTCTCTTGCGTGTCCACCATGAAGACTGGATATACATCATTGTTGTCATCTATCATGCCTAGTTGCATGTTTGATGACACATGTCAATCTGTGTCATGCCTGGATGGGGCATCCTTATCGGCTGCTTGGCATACTTTAGTCATATGGCCTTTCTTGGAGCAGTTGTAGCATTCAGTTTCCTTGTAGAAACTGGCCTCTTGGTTGTGTTTATCCCCGAATCTATAGCAATGGTTCTTGGTAGAGTTTCTTTACTTTTTACTCTCCTTTTATCTTTACTTGATCCCCTTCTTTGGTAACCTTGCTATTGTTGGATGCAGTTGTCTGTTTTCCATGCATTCCATAACATCTCTACCAACCACTTCAATAGCTGTATAGCCTTAGATAGAATCAAATTAACCATGGACGGCAATTTCAGAATTGGAACACTCACTATTCCACAAAGCAGGTGGTCTATTAACTCATCCAGATTGTTTCCAAACTTGCAGAATTGAGATAATCTCTTGAGTTCAGCCACATAATGTTTGATATGTTCACCTTCTCCCTGGTTTCTCTAATGAAAGGAAAAAACGTTCAGCAATAACTAGATGCTTATTTGTAAGATAATTTGAGCACAGGAACTTGCTCCAGCTCAGAAAATGGGCCTACAATTTTTTTTAAATTTTTTTTTTGTTCGGTCTTGAGATCCTTCCTGGCCCAAATCAATGAGCAATGACGCTTGAAATGCCTGGAAAACAAAGAAAAAGAGAAAATTACTATCAAGTATATATAATAAAGAACAGGAGTGCAACTCGATATCGCAAATCTTACCGAATCACGCAGACCGCGCCAGACAATTCAATGGCCAAAACAATGAAAACGAATTTGCCAACTAAACCGCTATATCAACCGGTCAACAACATATTTTTCTCAATACCACCCAACTGTCAGCCCCCAAATATTAATGAATAAGGAGAAATTATAACTTACATCAGCCCTTCCCCTCCAGGTATCGCTACTGTCCAGCTGACATTACTACGTTAAATTAGGTCATTGAAAAAAATTGTCGGCCCATTTTCTGAGCTGGAGCAAGTTCCAGTGGTTTGAGTGCATGCACCATAGGACTGCCATTAGGATCATAAATTCTTCAGCTGTCTGACTAGATTCCAAGTAATTGAAAGCTTTTCTATGCATCTCGTCAACATCTAAACAACATCTATGAGAAATGAGTGTTTCCTAATTACCATTATAGCACGTTGAAGAGTAGAGATATTCAATTCCTCCTTCAATCGAAAAGTTGCCTGCCTGCCTGTGGTAGAGCAATCGTGATGGCTATCCTCTCTATGAAGCCTAGACGATCAGGCACGTATACTCATGACCCACGCAGCTTGGTAGTACAGCTATCATTAGAAGTGACGTCACAGCTGTGTGGCTTTTTCTTACTTTTCTTGTAAAAGGCCAAATCTGCCTACTTATGGGTTTCAGGGATTGACTACTTCTTGCAGTACTTTTGTTGAATTCATTCTGATGACCAACGTGACCTTTGCCAACTCCCACGTTTATTGTAGTTATTAATTTGTCCACTAGATGGCGCCAATTGTTAGCAATGCTATTCCTTGCTGGCTGCGATAATGTGGTAAAACGAAATGACGACTTCTTTCGTATGGCTGACATCCCTATGCATATGTCTTTTAGGTATTCCCACCAGATCTTCCCAAAGATGAGCTGCTGGCCCTGCTGGATGACAAGTCTAGTCCTGAGTCCCAGTTAGCCAGTCTGAAGGCAAATCATGACCACCAGGCGGCAGCAGGCATCATATTCTCCATCCTCAGTGTTCTAAACATTCAATCGAATTACACATCGGACCAATTAGACGAAAAAAAGAAGGTAAAGTATTACTACATTTACGAAATATATTCATAACAAACTAGCTGATTGGAGGAGATACTGGATGTAAATCGTTTGTTCCTGCTTATGGTATGTAAAAAGTCGCCAATGACTTTGGTTAAGTTAGATGGTGGTTTCCCATCAGTCAGCAGTTCTTATTCCATTGTTGAAATACAATACTTTGGGAGAAACCTGATTGCAACTTGCTGTTGGGTTTAGAAGATATCCATTTTCAACACATATTACAAATATATATATATTACTTAGTTTTTGGCTGATATATATATATATATATATATATATATATATATATATATATATATATAACAGCAAAAGTGCCCATTAGGTGACCATGCTATTTTTGGCAACCATTGGGTGACACTTCATATATCTGTCATTTAAGGTATGAGGAGAACCTCACTAAGCAAGGCAAGCTTTTTGCAAAAAGAGAAGTCAATTTGTGGTGAAATATTCCATGATTGGTTTATCGTAAAAGATATAGTTTTTTGATGTGTCATCCAATGGTTAAGGGGTATTTTGTGATTCCACAAATCCAACCATTAAGGGACACCAATTATAGTACATCACCAGAACCAACCTTATGGCGACATATACTTTCTTTTCAACAATTGCAACCATCAGCTGACATATGCTATATATGTTATCAACAAAACCAACCATCTGGGGGAAATTCTTATAGGGAAGGTGTTTTTTCAGTATCATATCTACGTAAACATCCATTTTACCTGCATGCCATAACAATTTCATTCAAATCACATTCCGGATTTGTATGGTGAAATTGTATCAGCTGGTACTATTAAAAACAACACATGATTAGTGTCAAGTTCCACCCGTTTCCATACCCAATACCAAAGTGGACGATAGCTTGATATGGATTAAGTTGTGTGGAGGACAACATGAACAATTGAATGTAAAAATTAATTACGTGTACATACATTTATGGTCAAAAGTGATGTTATTTCACTATTCATTTAAATAATTCTAAGCTAATGTTTCATTTATGTTTATCTTTTAAAAATGTACATATTGCTGACCATGTATCGTACAAAACTGCATACCCCCTCTTTTTTTATTACTGATAGAGAAAAAAAACTCATGTTACTCTTATTTTTACAGATCCACTTGCCCGAAAATCAGAAAAAAGTAAAATTTTCATATATTTGATATAATTTTCTACTTTCACATGCCCATATCTGTCTAATAGAAAAATTATGTAGTATTTATAAATATTTTGCATCGTCCCTACATAGAACTCTTGCCCACTGGGGACGGACAGGGTTGTGCGACTTTTCCATCTTAAGATACATGTATAAGGGTCCTGAAAGGACAAAAAACGCTAACAAGTTTGCCGCTTTTGAACAAATCAATTAACGTCACCAAGGTTCATTTGAAAATTGAAGGTTTTGTGTGAAGGCCTTGCTATATTGGTTTGGTGAATATCAGTATTTGTGTATTTGAAACACAATGTTATAATTTGCACAATATTATATAAGTATAACCAGATATTGCATGGGTGACAAGATAATATTTACTTTTTACATACATCGACCAGTGAATAAGAGATATGTGCTCGCCGGAGAAGAAAGATCTGTTTTACGGCTTATCTCCCATTCAGTGTTGTAGCAGGGCCTGAAAATGCGACATTAAGGCTGCTTTGTTCATATTTTGATCACAGGGGGGGGGGGGGGTTATAGAGGCCAATATCAGAATGCTCATAGATACCAGGGTGTCATCCGACATTTTCTCAAAAGACATGCCTTACTCTCTTTTAGTTAATCATAAGAAAAACAAAACCTGACACAAGGTTCACCCCTAAAATGTGCTTTGGCTGCTGGACTACAGTAGTAGTAGTTGTAGTAGTAGTAGTAGTAGTAGTAGTAGTAGTAGTAGTAGTAGTAGTAGTTGCAGTAGAAGTAGTAGTACTAGTACTAGTAGTAGTAGTAGTCGTAGTAGTAGAGGAAGGTGAAGTTTTTACCATAATGAGTATTATCTAGAACTAGAAGAGTAAAAGTCTTAAATAAGTCGATGTGAATCTGTTCAGAAGAGAGCTAAATTCAGGCAAAAATCATACATTTAGTTAAGAGACCTATTTTGACCCCTGTTCTCAGCAGTGCGGGTAAGTTCAGTTGTCAAAGTATAAAAAACAAGCAATTTATATATTACCTGAGTAAGTCATATTCAGGTCCACGGTTGTCTCCACTATTTACAACTGCCTAGTCATGACTTAGCTTCAATATGTCCGAAAAGTGACGGAAAAATCCAAATTCTAGCTACTACTTCTACTTCTACCACTACCATTACTACTACTATGAACACTACTATTGCCGCCAGATACAACTGACTAATCATGACTTAACCGCAATATGGCAGAATAAGTGACAAAAAATCCAGATTTTAGCTATTACTACTACTACTACTACTACCATCATCTTCAACTGGCTATCCACAATATGGCAGAACATGTGATGAACAATCCAAATTAAAACTACTACTACTATTACTTCTACTACTTCTACTACTACTACTACTACTACTACTACTACTACTACTACTACTACTATGAATATTACTACTGCACGTGCGACTTAACGTAGACGCGCCCAGAACAAGTAGTAGTAGTAGTAGTAGTAGTAGTAGTAGTAGTAGTAGTAGTAGTAGTAGTAGTAGTACCTTAACCCCTGCAGTGAAGAAAGTCGTATCACTAGCTCTTTTAAGTTCAGCAATTGTGGTATTCATTACTTCCCTGTCTTTGTTCAGTGTAGGGCAGCGCATAATTATATGTTCTACATCTTCAAAATAGGGATTGTGGCATGAATCACAGTATGGGCTTAGGGAAGCACCCTTTGTGTATTGATACAAGTTCACTCACCCTACAGGCTAAGTTGGCCATGGTTTTACAGCAATCAGTCATAAAAAAACCTGACACAGCGTGGATACCTACAGTTGTCAAATTCTTTACTACCTGAATAAGTCATACTCAGGTATTCAGTTTCCTCCAATAGTTACAACTGCCGAGTCATGACTAAGCTGCAATATGGCAGAAAAGTGACGGAAAAATCCAAATTCTGGCTACTACTACTTCTACTACTATGGATACTTCTACTATGGATACTACTACTATGGATACTACTACTACCACCAGATACTATTGGCTATTCACAACTTAGCCGCAATATGGCAGAAAAAGTGATGAACAATCCAAATTCAAACTACTACTGGTATGGTGGGAAATATCAGATAGATTCCCAAGCCTTATTAAGGTATGCGAAATTATGACAAAATTTGTATGTTCTGCCAGGGTTGGAAATGCGATAACTATAGATTTAAAAGAAATGTAGCGTATAACCAGTTGTGTAGAAGTTGTGATTTGTATGAAGCAGAAAACCTTCCGCATATCATCCTCCTCTGCCCAACAAACGAGGCAATTATGAATTAACTCCTAAAGGAGTTATAGTCTATGGGCTGGGTGGGTTTCGTGTGCATTAGATGTACCCCAAGTTAATCTGCATATTATTGTAGCTGGCTATCCCACAAATACTGGATGGAGAGCAATAAAAGAAAGATACATTTTGAAAGATAAACCACTGCTCTGTGTTAATCATTGCCATACAATACATGATGCTACATATAGTCAGCGACCCAAATTCTGGATTTATTGGCATCAGTTTTTCCTTTTTTATGACAGCACATATATAATAACCAAGTGCCTGCTATGGAGAATAACTAAAGCCCCTTTCACACTATGCTGGCAACTTGATCGCAACGTGGTGGCAAAAGATGGTTGCGGGGGATTGCCACCACATTTTTACCACCATAATTTTCTATTGAATCAAGTTTGTACAATGTATTTTTTATATCGAACATATAGTCAATAAATACTTACTTACTTATTGCCCTCCGTCGCCAATGGTCGCCAGTACGTTGCCAGCAAAATTTCGGCTAGTGTGAATGGGGCTTTAGGGTACATCTCATGCACACAAAAACCCACCCAGCCCATAGACTATTAGAAGTCATTTGTCCAAACCTTTTTGAAATTGACTCAGACCTTCTGAATATTGTGTTGTGAAAGAAAATACCTTTCATAAATGAAGATATAATGATGGAGGTGTGGATATGTGCTGGTAAAGCGATCAGTCATATATACTCTGAGATACTGAATAGTAGAAAAGGTATTGGCTAAATGGCTAGGCGTACCTGATAGTGACACGCATTTGAAAGGCCCAGTACCCCCGTCTTGAATGGTAGCTACTGCGCCCGAAAATGACAGTCACTTCATGTCAGGTTCCTCTGAGTGTGAGAGGTCCCGTATCTTGACTCTCCTGTAAGGTGACACTCGGGTGAAAACCCCAGTTTTTCTGGTTTAAATTTAAATTTTAAGTTTTGTTTCTCTCCCGGGGGGGGGGGGGGGGGGCACTCAAGTACACAGGGGGGCCGCACCCGCGTTACATATTTTGCGGAAAAAGGTCTTTTTTAAGACCTCCGCATGTCTGCAATTTTGTAAAAGAAGGGTACTTTTTTGTACCCAGGGGGTAAAAATCTCCTTACAATGCACGAAACGTACGCGGCTCTGACGCCAACTGACTCCCAAAGTGACTGGCCTTCCGAGTTTGCAGTTTGCCGCCACTTGCAGCCGCTAAACAGGCAGAGGATTATAAAATGTAAAGTTAAAATTAGTGTTCCCGTTCATCCAATGTCAGTATTTTAATAAAAGAATGGGTGTTTATCTATTGGAAAAAGTCAGCGTTTTTAATTAAAAATAAGGGTGCTTTTTTGCCAGAAATCAGTGCTTTAGGGATATTTTTTAATTTTGATAATGAGTGTATGCGCCCCCCTAAATATCAAAGTGCCCCCCCCCCCCTGGGGTTTCTCTACCCCCTTCTAAGACAAAAGAAAAAACCCATCTTTTTGTGACGCTCTTTTGAAGGGACCAGTAATATTTTTGCTTGCTTTCTTTTGAGGATACTACGCTTTCATACTGACCCTCACTTACCGACTTTTAAAGGGTAGATATGGCTGTTCCCCTGTCCTCTAGCCCTTGACAAACCTGTGTATGACGGTCTTTTGAAAGACTCAGTAGTCCTTTTGTATCTTTTCAGGCTTGTTTGTATGAGACTTCCCCTTTTTCTTCTTTTTCTCTTACTCAATACCTGCTCTGTATTTTTCGAATCCATATGTTTGTCGTATCATTTTGAGTATTATAGCGCTTGGGTGACTGAGTGGGGCTTAATCCTACTTTAATGTATGTCATTACTTAACCCTAACCTTTTTGGGCGCGTTTCGTGTTACATTTGTAATTTTGATGTTTCCCTTGTAAGCCTTGTGGTTACCAATACAGGCTTTCAAACCCCTCATCGTATTTTATTTGAATGAGGTTCCCAACCCCCTAGTTGCTCATTGAGAGGATTTATTTATTATACTATTCTGTTCACTTAAGGTCTACTTCCGTTGTTTAAATCTTATATTAGTGTCAGTTCTTTATGTTCAATTTTGAATGATTTATGATGCTTTTTTTTCAATTGTATAGATACGTACTTTGTGTCTGTCAATAGATATACGATACGATACTACTACTACTACTACTATGAATATTACTCAGGTGCGTCTTTCACGTAGACTCGCCCTGGCAGAAAAAGTGACTAAAATCCAAATTCAAACTACTACTACTACTACTACTACTACTACTACTACTATGAGTATTACTACTACACGTGCGATTTTAACTTAGACGCACCCTGAGCAATGTGTGAGAACACAAACAACAGTTCTCTTTGATTGACTTACATTGACGACCTAGTCAGTTGTGAATCAAAGGGGGGGGGGGGTGAGAGGGTTCATGCAGTTTTAAGCTTTTTTAACGTAAATGACCCACACACCCCTGCATACATGTAACCATATATTTCAAAAATAAATGACCCGCCACAATCCGGATTCCAAGTTTCACTCCTGGTGATAATAGTAGTAGTAGTAGTAGTAGTAGTAGTAGTAGTAGTAGTAGTAGTAGTAGTAGTAGTAGTAGTAGCAGCAGCAGCATAGGAGCATCGGATTAGCATTAGTTGATTGTTTAGTAGTAGTAGTAGTAGTAGTAGTAGTAGTAGTAGTAGTAGTAGTAGTAGTAGTGATCGTGGTAGTAGTAGTAGTAGTAGCAGCATAGGAGCATCGGATTAGCATCTATCTAGTTGATTGTTTAGTAGTAGTAGTAGTAGTGGTAGTAGTAGCAGTCGCCTATAGGATAAACTAAACTTGGTTATTAAGGGTCATTTTAATATGATTAATATGGTTCAGCCTTAGTAATCAGAACAACAGCGACTGTAGTACCAGGCGAGGATCGATAGCAGTATACATGGATGCAGCTTTGGTGTCAAAATTCATTGTTTAAATTTCAATCGCCTGGTGCGGTAAATTTTACATGTATTGACCCAGGTCATCTCAGACTCCAGCAAACAGTAAACATGTAAGCACTCATGCTCTAGACAAAAGATATACCCATGCAGGTTTCAACTTTAACTGATATG
>OZ012700.1:33355808-33388259 GCA_963942565.1 Maea johnstoni
TCATTTTGGGTACTTTTTTCAATATTAAATTTTACCAAAACATAACCATTTGAAACAAGCATTTTGGGTATCAAATGGTAACAGATTTGCTCTAAATGTGGCTTCTTCATTGCCCAGAGTATCAATGAGAAACCATATCACACTTCTCTGATTTTGACTGTTCTAAAGTTCTCATCTTCAAGAAAAAAGCCTAGATAAATAGTTATGAAATCTAAATGACGCAAAATTTGAAAAAGTGTGATACCCTCTCTATTAGTCATGTCTCCATAATGCATACTACTTGGTCTAGATGTGCTGATATTAAGTGCCTGGTTTAGGAGTTTAAGGATATGATGACAGCATCTAGCTATTTATTCTAGATTTATCAGGCACACTGGATACTATTTTGAATTGTTCTTCAATTGATAAAGAATAGCAAGATTGTTGTGGCTCGGGGCAGATCATTTATCCCTAGACTGAAATACCACATTTAGTAATCACTCAAAGTATTCTAGGGATCTATAAGTTGGCTCATCCCTCTAGTTTTCATGTTTTGGTTGCAAAATAAAGTACTATCTGCTGCCCCGAATATTTAAAGATTAATAGATGGTATCAGCTAGCCTAAACCGGTTCATTATATTAACAATCTACACTGAGTAGCACACTATCTGAAGACATCAGAATACATAATGATTAACCTTGTGCCAAATAATTGAAAGGGCATCTGCATATTGCTTGTGAACTTTGGGAGAAAAGGATAAAAAGTTTTATAAGTTTACCAGAAACTTGACCTTCTCCCTCTGTATTTTGGCGTGGTCACTCAAGTAGACATATCACTGCAGCTATCACCTATCTATGAGTTACCTTTGATTGATATTAATAGATTCAACTGATAATCAATAGTTGCTATCACTTTTCTGTTAACAAAATAAAGTAAACAGGGGCAAACAGGTCCAATACCCGCATGGGTTCAGAAAGTGTACCACATCCGACCAGTAAGTTGAATACGTTTAGGCCCATAAGTGTTGTGGAGCGAAATCTATGGATCCATAGTTGCTCAAGTTCTAGTCGGATCCTTAAAGATTTTGGGTGAATCCGGATCCCTTTGCCCAAATTGTAAGACATGA
The DNA here is from genome assembly GCA_963942565.1 of Maea johnstoni. Taxonomy (NCBI): domain Eukaryota; kingdom Metazoa; phylum Annelida; class Polychaeta; order Spionida; family Magelonidae; genus Maea; species Maea johnstoni. The sequence continues at coordinate 33,356,915 of OZ012700.1, forward strand.
AGTCTGATATTCCCAAGACCTTGGTGGTCCTCTTGACTGGAATTGTGTTGTGTGACATACCTAAAGTGTTTACGCATACGTTCACCGAGGGTTCCCTCGGGGTGACCAATGTACCAGGCAACAGCCCAAAAAATATCATTGTTGTGTAGGACTCAGATCACAAAACTGACGCTGTTGTGTCAGTAGCAATAAGGACTTAAACACATCAACACTGGAGAAGAAAAAACTGATTGCTCTTCTTTGGCCCAAGTTTGCTATTGTTCTTGTTAACAAAATGCTGTTTCTACTCTTAGTTGCCCAATGTTTTCAATAGATATCAACATTACCACTGAGCAACTTTTCAGTGAGTGCACCAAAAATGCAGCTCCACCTATTGCTAATCAGACCCAACTTTTATAGGACCAAAGTGGACAGGCAAAAATATATATCTTGTATAACTTAATTTTTGTAAAGTGCTTTTGCATGTTATGATGCAAAATGGGTATGATAAGGTCTTCTTTAGGTGTACAACATAACAAACGCAGAACATATTCCGTTTTTTTTGAGAAAATTAAGAAAAACATGTGCGTCGACTAATGGGTGTTGTTGTAAATCTCCTTAAAATTTAATTCGTCATAACTTGCAAACTATGAATACCAGCTATTAGAAAATGCAATTTCAACCTTTGCTTGATGAACACTGCTGAATGACATAAATTAATTAACTCTAACCTGTTTTGTATGCGATTGGTGAGCTTTGACCTTTAGTCGACAGCAGATATTACCATATGGGCGACATTTGTCGACCAACGGTTGGTCTTTTGTCGACTAATGGTGGGATTTGTATACATACATATATATATATATATATATATATATATATATATCTTTTGATATCTGAAAAAATTCTCAGAGCAGTTTTTGAAGGGTCCATGCTTATATGCAATCTGGCATTTATAACGCAAATATTGAACTCCCAACTGCTTGGGTTTAAATCTCGGCCGGGGCATTTGAGAAAGTTGGCAGGGACATGTGTTGTTTTTGCTGGGTAATTTACTCACTCACCTCAATTGCAACAGACAAGTAACTACAATGCCGCAATAATGCAAAAGAGTGACGATAAAACTAAAATTCAATATTTCACTTATACTGTGAATTTTCTCTCTAGATGCGGACCCACCTCACTGAGTATATCGTAGACATACCTACAGACTCACCTGAAGATCTGGAACAGGCAACGACAATCTTACAATGCTTCATCGAGAAACCACAGGAGATTACAATTGATGGCAAGGTATGATGACACATATCAATATCTATATAACATTTGAAAGAAGTACCCAATTTCATACCAATCATGAGGCATCAACTGCGACCTAGTGGTGAGAATGGTTGTTTACAAGTACGTTATCATGGGTGTTTTGTCTCCTATAGATGCTCATCGTCATCATCTAGTACAGCCTTCCTCCTGTTAGAGCATTATGGCTTGCGCTTGGTTATCAATATATTAATATTGGTCACAGATGAAAGATAACAGGCTCAGATCACAGTTAAGTGAAATAGATGTGGTTAGATGATTAGATGGCTGAAAAAGTATTGGTCAAAAAAGAGAAACCTGCTAACATAGATCAGGGAGAGGGTGAAGCGGTTTCTGGTCAATGTCAGCAGTTAGTTCATTTCAAGCATGTATTGCTTTTCCATGTGTGGAATTTGTGGTAGTCTGTAGTTGTGGGCAATTGCCTCAGTGCTCCCTTTGAATGGGATCTTGTACTATGGAAGCTCTGGAAAAAATGGGGGGGGGGGGGGGTGGGGGAGGTATACAAATTAGGCCATTGAGGATCGTTTAGGCGATTGGGACCTAGCTGTGCTGCAAATGGCATACCGAAATGATATTAATTCAACTTCACAAACTGTCGTGCAACCTTCAATATATCGTTCATCTTGGTTAGATATATCACACAACCTTCAAAGTATGGTGCAACTCTTTGAAGTATATCATGTAACTAGGGAGGATGTATATTCCTGGGCAACATGGATGCTGTGCACTTTTAGTGGGGAAGGTCGCTGGTAAATTAGAAAACCTACTGGGTAGAAGGAATCTAATCGAGTCGTTTGTTGGACACTCTGCCATTTATGAGTCAAACTGCCCCTCACTTGGCATCCAACCTTTAAATATATAGAGGCTCATTTAGTTGACCAGGTTGAAGTGATATGGTTTTCCAGAATTCAACTCTCCAAAACCTGATGAATGCAAATGAGAATGACCAAGTGTATGACCACAGGCATTAAGGTCACAGATGGAGGAGTCATTTACCTACATAGCTATGTGATCAGGGTGTGCAATCTGATTACCTTTACCTTGTAATTCCAGATAACAACCCTTCAAGTCATTATGAATGTATCAGTGCATGAGAACAGATAACAATAATAATAATAATATTAATAATAATAATAATAATAATAGTAATAATAATGATAGTAACAATAATAATAATAATAATAATAATAATAATAATAATAATAATGATAATAATAATAATAGTAATAGTAGTAATAATAACAATGAAACTGATTGTGATAAACTGATTGGCGCTAAATGTATTTTTCTTTACATTTCTATACTTACACTGGCCTCACCCTCATTATTAGATATGAGTGGTGCTTTATTGTATGTATTCTTTTTTATTCAGCAAAACATCATGGAAAAGTTAAAAGGCATGTCTCTCAGTCACACACGTTTAGCGGATGGACTAGGACCCACTGCCTCACATGCAGCTGGCATGGGTATGTAAAAACTTTTTACTGAACCTAATTAGGTAACTAATATTTTTTTGATTCAAATTTTATTTTCTTAACAATTGAATAACATAAAGGACCCAACAGTACCTTATTTATTACAGACTCCTCTATGTAATGGGACCTCTGCAATTTCAAGACTCTTGGAGCTATTTGTAAAGAGAAAGAATTTCTTCCTAATTTCGGGTTTCCATCTCGTATAGTAGGGGTATGATCTGAGCTGTTAAAAGCGATGTAAAAACCCATACCTTCCTTCTTTATGTTGATGTGTTGAGTTTCAAATAAAGAATATATGTTTCATATATGTATGTAATCTCTATACCGCCTACGTAGAGGGGAAAATGGCAGAATAGTGTATGATATTTGTAAGAAATCGAATGAAAGGCTGAACTTAGTGTTCACAACCTCTGAGTTTTCTCGGCTATTTATCAAGTATCATACACCATTCCAAGACATTAACTTAAAACATACCCAATTCAGAACCCTACATAGATGTTCTCTTAAGAACTAGACGTTATATAAGTATTTAAAAGAATTACCTCTGCAGATTTTGAGAAGCCACTACTGATAAAGAAAAACTGTGGAGTGGGGTGAGAATGTTGATACTATTACTTGGCTAGGATTGTAATTTACTGTATAGAAAACGTATTTTAGGAGTATGAATGAATGAATGGGGGTTTAAAGGCACATCGATACACAAAGGTCATTTAGTACCATGGAATATTTCCAAAAGTTGGTACTGCGTCATAGTTAAAGAGCAATGACAAATCATAATAATTCTATGTGAAAGAAAAAGAGGTTGAGTAATTTAAGAGTAGAGCCTTCAGATCCAAAGCGGATCATTGGATCTTTTTGATGTATGGAATCCATAGACACATCCACATATACAGAAAATGGTCCTGTCCCAATCAGCAACGTACTATTCACAAACATGTTTTTATAATGCTATGAAAGAGAAAAGAATACAGACAATTTTTTCTCCTTTCGTCATCAAACGAATTACAGTCTCTGTATAACATGTAAAAAGAACCTTTCGAAGACAAATGGCACTCTTTAAAAGAGCTATCTGGCAACTGAAAAATATTTGTAATTTAAAGATCGTACAGATAAACTGTAACTTAATTCCCAACTTTTATCCTGTCCTAACTGCAAACCAGATTTAGGCCATAAAGACCAGCAAAATACACCTTGTTGTACAATGACATCTTATAAAGTATATGATCGTTTTCGTGCATATCTTGATGTACATGTTATTTTGATTATATATCTGGTTGTACATACATGTTACTTTGTACACTACCTCGATGTGCCTTTATAGATTCTTTTGAAACAACCTGGTGTATGGAAATTATATTTTGAAGTTCTTCATCGTATTGTGATCATTTTAATTCATCTGTTGCTTCGTTATTGTTTTCAACAATAACAAAGGACCATTATTTTACACATATGTTATGGCACTAAATGGCCTTTGTGTGGCGATGTGTCGTTAAGCAATCATTCATTCATTCATTCATTCGATGTGCCTTGCATAAAGGCCTTGTTGATATGCAACCGAATAAACACGCATTAATAAAATGATATTTTCATGAGATTTACTTTTGTCTTTTCAGACATCTTGTTGATGGACGCCACTCTCTTCAATGACATAAGTGCAGTACTTGATTCCCATGATTGCAAAAACCAGAGTAATACTGGTACTTATGGAACACAGAGCCAAGTCTTAGATTGTGAGGCTGTTAGAGTGCAGGTAAAGTGCACATGAAATATTCAGTGTTTTCTTTTGCCACTGATACATTTCATATTACTTCTTTGTTTGGGATCCGTAACCAACCAGGCAACTCATCACTGCCGAGCCTTGACTCCCTTTATGTTCCCTATCCCCCCCCCTACCCCGTATTTTTGTCATGCCTCTTCGTTTCTTAGTTAGAACCAGAATCAACTGTGTTATTTTCATACCTCAAAGATATACAAATAAACCTGGCGTATAGGCTTGATTTTTGAAAATAGGGTCACTTCAAGAATTTTGCATAGGAGTCAAAGACCAAACCCTTTTCTTCAAAATCACATTAACTGTGATTGTCTAGGCCGCCACTGAGCGGTATATGAAATCAAATATCTCAGAACCTCACATTGGCTTGCACACAATGAGTTAGCGTTTTGGAATTTTATATATATATATATATATATTTATATATATATATATATATATATATATATATATATATATATATATATATATATATATATATATATATATATATATATATATATATATATTTATATATATATATATATATATATATGTATATATGTATATATATATATATATATATATATATATATATATATATATATATATATATATATATATATATATATATATGAACCAATGTATTTATTGTTGGTTTCAGACCAAGAACATTATGGAGACTGTGGTCGCTATTGCAAGAAATGTGGGAACAACTACTCTGGGTGCAATGAAAGTTGGTGACCCCGCAGAGGAGCAATATCTTCCCTCAATGACATTCGTTGCTATGAAAAAAGACGTTGAGGATCTTGCCAATGCTCCAATCACGGGACCAATGGGGACAGTATCTTTGTCCAATGTAGTAGACTTGCTGCCTGGAAAAGGGTGTGCAAGCGTCTTGGTGAGCATTCTACCTATCTATCTATCTATCTATCTATGTATCTATCTATATATCTATCTATCTATCTATCTATCTACAAACACACACACACACACACACACACACACACACACACACACATATATATATATATATATATATATATATATATATATATATATATATATATATAAGTTCGTGCACTACCCGGATCTTGGCGATTACTCAGGAAATGTTTCTTTTCTGCCACGAGCAGTTCCTTGAATTAGGATTCGGTTGTAAAATGGAAAATGAACAACTATTGCCGTTGAAATGCGATAGTGATACATATAAACTTAGTTCTAGCTCATAGCTGATCTTTGATAGTCAAGTCTAGAGTTGTTTCTTAAACTAAAACTACCTTTCACTTAACTGAATCTAGCTATCCTTTTTCAAGTATTATGTGTGTGTGTCTGTATGTGAGAGACAGCTAAAGTAGCAAGTTATGTGTGTTATGATTATATCCAATCCATAGTATGCGAAGTACCCTAGAGGAACAGGGTTGATATTTGGTTGGCATATATTGAGGAGAATGGAGCAGAATGTCAAATAATACTTTAGAACAGGAAATTTTTCCGAGGTGCGAATGAACCGAATTCGTTTTGGATTTTCCGTTATTTTTTATTCAGAAAAGCCAATATTGAAGGTAATTATTCTAATAACAGGAATAATACGTCCCACTTTCATTATGTTGAAATTGACTTCACTCGGAAAAGTTCCACAGAATAAACCACTCGGATTAATTTCCTATTCTACAGTATGGCACCTGATTTGTATTATGGGAAGGACAAACATTTAACTCATGTTTCTTTTACATTGCAGAATATAATCTATGGCAACAACCCCTTTGCCTGGGCTAATGGTTCAGACTCCCTTAATTCCAATGTTTTGGACTTGGATGTTAAAAACTGCGATTCATCTACTTCAAAGAAGCGACGTCGACGCGCAGCCCCTACCGGCCAGGGGTCGTTAGAAACGGAAATGCCATACACCAATGGTGGAGACTTTCAATTAGTCAATGAAAACTTTTCATCCCCGGAGAATCTATCTTATCATGGAATTAAGGTTAGTCACATGGATGATATTATAGCTAATGACATGCAGATTGCCTGGTATGAGAGATGGTTAAATGCATTGCATGGGTGACCAACTGTGCGACAGAGGCTTCAAAACGTGCGACAGGTGAAATACGTCAAGTATTGTTAAACTCTGGAACTTATGGGACTGCCTAGACAATAGAACCTTTTACATATTCTCAAATGTATCATTTTGTTAAGCTTGTGAAATCCATCATTTTAATGGCGTTATTCATTAATCAATATAGGTTTCAGTATATACTTACACTTATTTTTGCTTCCATGGAATGTGAGCTTTCAATATGTATTTTTATTTAACCAATGCTATCAAAACACTACATAACCAATCCAGAAAACGTTATCCTTTTAATGTTTAATGTCTTTGACAGGTGACTGGCAAAAGAACACTTCAAGTCTGGCTCTACCCAAGCGAGAATGGAACAGAACTCGATCTGTACTTTGACTTTAGAGTGAAGCCTACAATAACCACCTATATAGGTCATGTGAAAATACCACGTACTTTATCCATGAGCGAGACAGCAGGAAAGAATGAAAGTGAAATATGGGAACTCAAACATTCAATATTTCTAAACAAAAAGAATTTTACTCGAGAAGGGAATTATGTCTTTGGCGTAGGATTTGCAGGTGAGTTTGTTGATCATAATAATGACTTTATATGACTAACAGAGTGACTTTCGATAACCGATAATGATGAGTGACCGAAGTACATAATACAGGTAGTATGCAGAACTTAAACGATACAATACAATTTCATATTGTAAAAAACAAACACTTTCTGCAAGGTCTTAACCAAAAATAAGTTGGCTCGGTTTGGTTGATAAAAATGAATTTGAAAATGCACTGATAATGATTGAAAATTTGTTAGAGGTGCCCCCTCTTATGCCAACCCATTCATCGAATGGGGAGAAGAACAATTCTACTTATTAAGGAGATTCATTGACATTTTCACAAATCCCGTTTGCATCATCTGTTTAGGAATAGTATTCTATTCAGATTTTATGGCACTCATTGGCCTTTGTGTGCCGATGTGTCTATAGGCACGTATTCATTCATTCATTCATTCCTCATCCAATGAATGCCCACCATCAAGTGAAAGATGGCACCATCAAAGAAATAGATATACATCTTGGATATCAATCTTATGGTTGACAGTGCCACTAACACGAGTCCCTACACTATATCCACAGACGTCCATAGTTGTATCAACACCAGTGGCACAAATACCATACGTTACAAGTGAACTGTAAATTCGGAAAAGATTGCGTTAGTTTAAATTTTGCGGGGTTTTTTTGCTTTTAGCCTCAGACCCAAAATTTAAATTCGCAATGATTAGTGCTGCCCACTTTAACTGTATAGCTGGCACTCCATGTTTAAAAACGTAAATATAGATTTTCTGTAAATTCACACAATTTTGTGAATCTACAGTACTGTAAACTACAACCAAATCTTGAAGATGAACTGGATATGGATTAACACAGAAAATTTGAAGGCATAAATATTAATTGCTGCAAAGTTTTTATTATTCACCAAGCTTCCCTTTAGACACGCGTCAATAAATGAAGACATTTCATACCAATGTAAAAATTCACCTTAATTTTGTAGATTGCGCGAACTTATCCAGCGCTTGTGCCCAAGGGAGAAATCTTACATACAGCTGGCGAATATCGCAGTCAAACTGCTTTATATGGGATAAATCAAAGGAAACATGGGATACAAAAAACTGTGAGGTAGGGTCTTTAACCCTTTCATACCTGGAGATCTACTTGACTAGTAGCAGTTTTGGCTGATACGGGTATAAATGGGTTAAATGTCAAGTATAGAATTCTATCACTCGTCACTTTTTCTTTCATCCTTACTAAATAATACCTAAATAGTATATTATTTTCCGAGGCATAGATAAATACCAATGATACTCTATAATGGTTACCGTAGAACCCATTATTATTGCGCTCCTTTTAATTTCACGCATTTCCCGCTAGGTGATGAAAAGGCGATTGTTGATGGGCTTTACATATATAAAATGTTAAAGCTCCATTAGAGGAACAGTCTCTCATTACCCTGATGTCTTTGCCAACAACTGAATTAGAAAGGGAATCATTTTATTAGTTTACATTTTTTTAGAACTTTAATTGTTCCCTAGTATATTTTTCTTTCCAAATAACAGGATTTCCAGTAAACCATCTATCATCTAGCGTTTTGCTTTTAGCATGTAGCTAGTTGCCTTGCCATTTTCCAAGAACCTTTTCTTCTTTGTTAGTTATTGTTCCACAATATACTTTTATGTTCATGTTATACTTCAGTAATTCTTTGATCTCTTTTAAGTTTACCCTTTTGTTCAACCATTTTATCTTGTAAAGCTCATGTTTGACAATAACTATTATGTGGTTGACTATCATTATGTTGTCGTTGTTGCCAAATATAATAGAGTTCTTGTCCGTGTTCAGTTTGTTCCCATAAATCTTTGTAAGCCAGGTTTTGATCTGAGTCGATAGTTAATTTACACTTGTCTTGAGTTGCTTTTTATAAAAGGTTCGCCACACTTTTTTTTAAAGGGTGGCTCAGACATGTGAGGAGGAGAGCTTTTTTGTATATGCAGACGACACAGATAGCATGAAAGATAATCGGGCGACAAACAATAACGAGTAAAAAATGAAGGTTCTCGGCGTTTGGCCCAGTTTGTAGAGGAATCGAGCCCCTAAATGCCCCGGCATGGGATTGAACTCTGGACTCCATGCCTCACAGCACTCATGCCGACAATCTTACCACTGTACCATTGAGTCTTGCTCATCGTTGTCTGTTTCATTCATTCAAGGTTCTATCAAGTGTTGGTGGCAAGGTGAAATTCCGTAGCAATATATTTGGATCAATGGGAGCAGGTTTATTTGTTGCGCCAAACACAATTGACTTCAGCACTGTATTCCAAAACCTAGATCAGAAGTTGCTGGATAATATTGCTGTTGTTGCAACAGTTCTGGGATTGATCATTCTCTACATCATCCTCCTCATCATCGCCAGGAGATTTGACAAAAGAGACGAGTTAAAGGTTTGTTAACTTTTTTTTAAAATTTTAAATCATTTTGTATTTTCACATTTTTCCAAACGGACCAGGGGGATACAATCATATAGTATGGACAGCACATATCATAGCAGTAGCATAGTTCCTATAGTGTGGAAATAAACACTTAGATATTTGAAAAGACGATGTCTCAATGAATGGTTTTCGAGTACGTGCATATTATTTGAAATATATAATTTTGTCTATTGTCTCATTTTCTGGCATATTTAATGGATGATAATGACGGAAAAAAAATTGTGTTCCCAGGAAAACCCATTGACACACATGACTCGCCATGTAAGGGTACACAGTCCCAAATTCAATAGGAGTTTTCACGACTTCTACTCAATTAATTGGTGTTATAGAGCATACATACAGTAAGGGCATTTAATTATTTCTACACCAAGTGTGTGAGCAGACCGTGCATTTTATACAACCACATGCCCTGTTACCACTTGGTTGCGTGGGCATTGAGACGACCACACGCCGGGTAGCATAAGTAAACAGCTATTAGCTGGGTCATGGATATGCGTTGTTGATTATCCCAACAGGCCAACAGCTTTACCAGTTGTGACAGGCTATCGGTTCACCAAAACAGGAACACATGTCTTGGCTGTAGTAGGCTGGCGATAGATACCCAATGCTACCTAGCATAGAATCTTAATTCGACTCTCTGCTGGAAGTCTATTAGCAGATTGACTTGGTGGAATTGTATAAATGTTACTTTTTGTCATACTAAAACTAAATCATGACTAGTCATTAGTATATAGTTGAAGAAATTAGAGTACCCAGCAAAAAGCGCCGCCTAATCCTACGTTATTGGCAACATTCTCGTATTTCTATGCCACGATTCTAGCTTGGACAACTCTGCCAAAAACTGAAATACTGTTTGTGCTACCCATGCCCCGCAAGGACAAATTTGTACCAGGTTTCCAATATTTTGATATTTACTGGTTCCTAAGCCAACACAGTAATAAACCCATTAGAAATTCTAATGTCAAAGGTACATGCAAATTTTGTCTTGTTATTTATTTCAGTTTGCCATTATCCCCCTGAGTGACAATAAATCAAGTGATGAGGGCTGCTACGAAGTTCACGTGTATACTGGCTTAAAGAACGGGGCATCGTCTGAGTCAAATGTGTATATACAGATACACGGCGAGAATGGCAGCACCGGAGAGCGCTTACTTAACCAAAATTATGGAATGGTATACAACAACATATATATATATATATATATATATATATATATATATATATATATATATATATATATATATTTATATATATATATATATATATATATATATATATATATATATATATATATATATATATATATATATATATACACATTTATTCATATGTTTATTTATATATTCATAGTTATTTATAGTTATAGGTACATTTATCCAAAACTTAAGTAATGAAATAAAAAAGTCGGTACAGTCAGAATTTTTGTAATACATATTTTCTCAGACAGTACTGGAAACGTTGTCCTTATTCCATACATTGATGACGAAGTTGTTGCAACAGTGCTATTCAGTAATGAATCCGAATATCTCTTTGATATATGGCAATCAAGATTATCCCATTATGCTAAATCTATCTACTGAATAGGAATTAGTAGTGAATACATTTCTCGTCATTTATTGACCATTTTCTTCTTAGAATGCTTGAGATTGCAGGAGATGTATATCATTTATTGGATTTCAGAGTTTCAAGACGGGAAGCGTCAGTTTGTTCCTTTTGACCATTCCCAAGTCACTAGGAGATCTATTGTCTATTGACATATGGCACGACAATTCAGACAAAGAGAAACTCGACAGCTGGTATCTTTCTAAAGTGGTTATCGTTGAAACAACGACACAGTGCTGGTAAGAGATGACCATATTAAAATATATTTCCAACTATAACTTAAAGAACTCAACTTCAATGTTGAATACTGTATAATGTATACTGTGTTGAATTTACACATTAAAAGTGATATGCTCGGTAGGCAGCAGCTTTTGTTGCGCAGTTTAATTTTTGTGTACGGGTGATGAATGTCAAACTATTATGTCAACATGCTGTACGATACAAGATATTAGCGTAGGAAATGGCTGTCTAGATAATTGTGAGCAGTTTGATAAATGGGGACTCTAGGGGTGCGCAAGGTATGCTTTGATTACACTACCGCAATATTAACACAGTATACACAGTATACTCTGTCCACAACCTCAAATGTCAAAACACATACTCATTGCAAACATTTCTCTTTGCAACAAAGGCTTTCGTTGCCGGTATGATACCATCCAAGCGCATAACTGTTTGTAGTTGACACTGATTAATTGCACACATGCACAATGAATCTTGATACTGTAATCTCCTAATGATTGGCATCTTCTAAGATATAGAAATACATGTTAACATTAAAATATACAGCTAACATACAAAAGACATCTAGACGATGCAACATTTTGAAAAGTAAAGAAAATATTCATCCAACGAGGGTTCTATGAATGATTGTCCATAGCGAAAAAATTCAAACACGGTTGCAAAAACTAGATTTATAAGAAATAAAAGCGTTAAAAACCTTTTAAATGTAAGTGTGAACATTTTGTTGATGTAGGTACCTATTTAATTGTGAAACCTGGCTCTCTGATGAGAAAGAAGACTGTTCAAGGTCTGTGACTCTACCATTGTCAAGCCAATCAATGAAGAAGTCTGCTCTTGTAAGAAACAACATTGGACGTCAGTTTTTCAATAACCATCTGTGGTTCTCTGTAGCCCTTCGCAGGAGTCCCTCAAGGTAAAAGAAAACAAGATTACTTTGTTCAGTATCCATAGAATGCCTTTGGCTCATCTATTTCAGGAAATGCACAGGGAGAACCTACCCAGGTATTTAGTGCAAGAAGTAAATGTCTGCTCTACACGTAAATACAAAAGGAATACCTTCACTTCTTAGACTTTCTTTTAATTTTGGTGCAATCAACCAAGGGTTGTGCCACCTATTTTTTATTACAGAGAAATAAACAATATATATTTCGGGATGACAATACACAGTACAAATATAGCTTGCAGTTGCTATGTCGTAGACAGAAAGCGCAAAAATCTTTACATTCACACAATTGAATACCTAATATAAATAGTCTTCTCAGACTTTTCTTTCTCATAGCTATATTGAATCCCGAATTTCAAGCAACATCTCTCAGGGTGACTGTGATCAGTATATACTGTAATCATAACGTAGGTGTTAGGCTTGAATTTTGTACAAACGGTATATATAAATGGTCACACACAAAGGAAATTTGATGGTGATGAAGATCTCATAGCAATTTCACCTGGTTCAGTTGTTCATGTTCTTATTTTGGTCATCGACTTCTCATTCTAAGAATACGAATGTATTAAATTCTTCTAATTTTCAGATTTACCAGAATGCAAAGAATATCTGTTTGCTTTGCGTTGTTGTATCTCACGATGATCTGCAATGCAATGTTCTACAGGACTGATGATGATAAGCCCGTACAGAATGCCATAACTATAGGTCCAATTTCGATCTCGTGGACAATGATAGGAATATCATTTCAAACAAGTCTCATCATACTCCCACCCTCACTTCTCATTTCTATTTTCTTCCTGAAGTCCAGGAGGAGAGGAGAGGCAAGAAACACAGGTAAATTTTTCTAACCCTACCAATGCCGGGACTATTTTCTTCCAAAAGACAAGGACGCAACGTTTCTTGATAACCATCAAAAACCTTGTCATATTGATATTCATTGGATAGCTCTCTTGCTGAATACTCTCAAATGAGTACCCATGTGCAAGGGTTTCGGTCAATTTTTAGATTTTGAAAATAATTTTGTATTGGCCAAATTAGCCACCAGCAACATAAGGGTTTACTGATATACTGTAATGCAACAGTTTTCCTTTTTTCTATGGCAGTTGGATGGTTTGGGAATTCAAGAGAGAGTTATTGACTTAACCTTAGAAGTGTATTTTTTCAATATGTCTTTTGCTTATTAATTGCTGGTAAAGATGCCATAGAAAGTATCGGCTTAAAGTTCAGCCACTGATGCAGATTTAAATATAAACCGACTCTGCAAACCATTTTATTGTTAAGTATTGTCACTTCACTAATGACACCCATTCTTTTGCATTACGTAATCACTCCTTACTGTAGATTTAAGATTTAAACCTTAAAAATAGAAATTACTACTACTACTACTACTACTACTACTACTACTTATTATTATTATTTTAATTATTAATTATTGTTATCATTATTAAATTATCACCAAGATGATATAATGGTACATATTGCATTGATGTACATATAACAGGTGACCACGCTGATGAACCAAGCAGTAAGGATGTGGTAATACAATCACTGAGGTATAGCACCTATATACCTGCAAAAATACCACCACTAAATCATGGAAGCAAGAAGACTGGTACCCTAATACCCAGAAGAGAATCCATGTCAGTTCCCATCTTGCCAGAGGAGCATAAATCCAGAGACAGCAGGTCTAGTGCTTTATCCTATAGGAATCAGGAGGATGATAATATCTATGAAGAGCTTAAGAACTTTAAAATGCCCATCTATGAAACTCTCCCACCACCATATTCAGGAAGGGATAAGAAGAATTCCATTGCATCCCTTCGTAGCCAAAATATGTCAATGTCTTTTGATAGTGATTTTGATAATGGTAGCTTTGATACACAATCAGGAAGACTTGGCACGAACGACACTCCTCGCAGCAGTTTCCGGAGCAACCGTTCCTTCGCACAGTATGCGCAAACCATAAGTAAATCAAATGCGGGTAGCGCTAATTCTAAGAACGAACGGGTTGTCTACCTAGATGAGAAGAAGGAGACACTTTTGCCACATTTCTGTGTTTACTTTGCCTGGTTGTTGGTGGTGCTGTCCATCCTGGCTTCTGCATTTTTCACAATCCTCTATAGTTTCCAATGGGGACGAGTCAAGTCCACGGCGTGGCTTGTTGCATTTGTGCTGTGCTTCTTCCAGTCAATCATCATCATACAGCCTGCCAAGGTAAGTAACAAATTAAAAATTTTCAACAATCTTTGTACAAACAGGAGATATATGTAGCACTGTACAAGGGTGGACTTTCTTTTTCCCATGCCTTGCTATTGTGCAGTGGGGAAGTTTGCATATGTTTCCCAATATGTGCAACACGGGCAAACAACTTGCCAAAATCTGTAATATTTACACATCGCCGTTGACATCAGCAAGTAGGCTATTGCCTTAACCCCTTATCCAAAGAAAACAGCAGAATAACAGACAAAAACAGGAAATCTGAAAAAATAAAAAATAATAATTATAGGTAAGCAGAAAAATGAAATACTTTGGCAATATTGATTTTTTCCAAAACACAGAGAATTGTTAATGGATGTGTTGGAGATTACAAAAGATTACAGAATGTGTTGATACTGAGTCACAGCCACCAAATGTTACTGAGTCACATAATCATAAAACTGCACAATCCTTTATCGAATGTAGTTTTATTTGGTCCAATTACCATATATTACTTTTTTAACAAGATACACGCACACGCACACGAAATGACTTTACTAATGGCAATTTCTACAATTGGTCAGACTGCATTAAACCACCATTTTCCATGCCTCTAATCCGTACCTCGCCAAAACCGGACGATTTTCGAGGCACGCTCTTTACCATTTAAGGTTTAGGGGCATACTTTTATCCGGATCGCCCTATCACATGATACGACGCGCCCAAGTCAATGTCACAGAAAGCAGAAATAATGTCCTACCCCACGAAAATACGTAGAGGACAGACAATTAAATAGACAGGGGGATGTGGTTGGAGGGTCAGGGAAAGAGGGGAGATAGGGGGGGGGGGGTGGTTGTAAATATATAGTCGATGGGTCACGATTACGTCTTGATTTTTGAAATGTATATGCTTTGCTGTGCGTGCTTGCTAAATTCTTCTATTCTATGCCCGTATGCATAATCCGGATTTTGCCTAATCCGGACAGAAATTTAGGGTCCACATCTATCTGGATTAAGCCAGTTCACCTGCATACCTATAAAAGGTAAAGTGAAAAGAAGAACATTTTTAATTTGTATTTAAAACAGGTTTTAGCATGGACTACAAATTACCCTTGACTTTGAACTAAAGTGTAAAAGGATAACATCTCTTTATGGGTTATCCGTACACAATACAGGCCTCTGAGTGGGATAATAGGTGGGCCCTGGCTAAGTAACCGTCAGACACAACTTACTAAAGAGATCTCCAGGCATGATGGATTTAATAGGTGTCTCCTACAGCAGAGATATTTATGCCATGTACTAGGACATGGGCAGGGGCTGCAAGCATGTATTCCACGGATGCTGCCACGTCTTCTGGATCTAAAACCTTGAAGTCTAACCAATCCACCCCATACTTAGGTTCATTGAGACACTGATTCAGCATTGGTGTATCGGTTGTGCTTGGATAGATGGAAGAAATTCGAATGCTTGAGCCTAATTCACGTAACTCCTGCCGAAATCCCTCTGCCAGTGCTCGAGCTGCAAATTTAGTTGCGCCATAGAAATGAAAGTTCTTAACTGGTAGGACAATGTGGCCTTGAACGCTATTCATGAATATAACATGACCGTCATCAACCCCACGTTCCCGCATTTGTTTTATCGCCTCACGAGCCACAATACATTGGGCAAGGACATTGATCTCGTACATCTTTCGCCATTCTTTTGTCGGTCCCTCCAAAAGAGGCGATATGTTCACTATACCGCAAGTGCTGAGACATACATCCACTCCCCGGTGCTGCTCTTTGATTTGCTTAAACATAGCAACGATCTGGTTATCATCTTGCATGTCACACTTAACAGGGAAGAACTGCCCCTTCTCTTTTTCCAAGTCTGTGGCAATCTTTTCTAGCTGCTCAGTGTTGATGTCGCAGCCATACACTATCATACCATGGCGTACCAAACTTCTGCTGATGGCAGATGCCATTCCCCCTGCTGCTCCAGTCACGAGGGCAACTCGATTTATCCATCTTTCCATGATTTGGCTGTCTTACTTAGATGAGCCACTCCACCTGACATGCAACTGGTGCAATATGGGAAATAGTTGTAAGAAGACTTTATGTACACCTTGGATAGGACTTTAGACAGTAACTTGGTGTGACCTTAAGATAAAAATTAAGTGCTGATAAAACTGTCAGCAGAAAAAATAACAACTTATGATAAATGAAGGTCTCCCATTGATATCCAAAATTGAATTTTCCTCATAATGGCTACTATTATTGGTGAATTTGGAAACTTACTCAGATCCTGCTGTCTTATCAAGTAGGCTTGCTAAATCAATGATACTTTAGGCATCCTCTACCCTGACCTACTCAACTCATTAAAGACCTAAAAAACTCAGCCTTAGCAAATCAACCTATCTCGCTATTATGATATGTGGATAGGATGAGGCAGAATCGGGTGGCTTAACATAATTCTCTTCATTGCAATCCCTTTATTTGGTGAGATTAGGGGTTTAAGTAGTCTCAGATCAATATGATTATGAAATTTAGTACGCCATATTGGCTTAAGGCCATGAAATATTAATATTGTGTTCATGAGGAATGAGTTTTACTGACCTTAAATGCCCGTTGACATACAGGTGATCCTGTAACAGACCTATACCTGGTAGAGTCACACAGTTCACTCCCAATACAAACCTCTGAAATATTTTTCCTGAAAACAGCTTAAATTTTAAACGGTCCTTTAAAGCTTTCTTTCACCAAGTTTGGTTATTCTTATGTTAAGGTTAATTATTTGATTTGTTTTTATGTAATGGAGTCACATTTCACCTAATGTTTAGTATAAAACACACCTTTTCATTCAATCAAAGTATGTGAATGTTTTTAGGATGATTATAAGCATTATATAGAATTTATAAGTTGCATAAATAGCCTTTAAATCAAATTAAACGACCAGCAGTATCAGAATATAATATATAGGGTAAAGAGGGGGTCCTACACAATCTTTGAACACGATTGCAACACGACTGCCTTGTCGTAATGAAACCAGTAGCGGTCGTGTTACAGTTGTGTTTAGTCATTCTGTTTTTTTAGTCATGTTTTTTAGCACAACATCTTTAAAAAGGTCAAAATTCTCTTAAGTCTGGTCGGAATCATTGTGTTCCAATCTTGTAACTGTATTAGCTGTCATGTTACAGGTATTTTAATCGTGATAGAGTCTAAAGGCTTAATTTTAAAATGGAACATATACCCAGGGGAATATTTGCGACGACTGGTACACGATCACTACATGATGTCAATACAAATGGATATTGACTAAAGAATACTACAACGAGACTTTAAAGCCCCATTCTCACATTCATGATCTCAGCCACGATCGAACACGATCATGTGGTCGTGTTCGATCGAATTGAGTCTGCAAGTAGATCGACATTGTCGTATTTCGGTCTGTCTAGGTCTGCACAACTCGTACTGAGGTCAGCGAGGGCCACGACTATTTTAGAAATTTTAAAATAGTCATACTCGATTGGTAACACCTCAGCGGTCATGTAGGTGCCAATGACTAGCGTATGAGCAGCTTAAGAAGGCCAGCAACATCTTATGGCCATCGTATGCACATCGCCAAAGGTCATACATCTGAGTGTTGGAAAAGTATATATGATGTGTATAAGATCCTACACGACTGTTTTACGACAGTCAAGACGTTTTCCAGATTGCTATTGGAAAAAAAAAATTGGTCATGTGACCGGAACTGGCCGCCATGACACTTCGGCAACCAAAAAAGTTAAAAGTCAGCAAATTATTTATCTAACCTAATTCAGGGGTGTCGATATCATATTGCCAAAACTGAAAATGTTTCCCTGGACAGATTTTGGGGGCATTTTCCTTCAAACATGGCCAAAAACATGTGTTTTCTGAAATATAAACTTGGTACACTTATACACTGATAGATTCTAAGAAAGCACATTGTAAAAAAGCGTGAAATTGCACCATGGGTGCTTGTTGCTGGGTAGTTTTGACCAAAAATCACGAAAAAACGGAATTTCTTGTAATTTCCCTTGTGGTGAATCTAAACACTGCAAATCAGTTATCACACTTCTTCTGTCTATTTATTAAAAAAGTAATATCAAACATATGAATAAGTTGTTCACTCTAGATAAATATTGATAATGCAAACTTTGTGAACTTGGTAAAGTGTCAAAAAATGTTTCTTTTGTATTTTCGCTTATAAAATGATTATGAATCTCAATGAACATTTGGAATTTGGAATTTGGTATGTGTATAACTGTCATGTTGCTTAGTAGGTATGCTATTAAAATTCAATTCGATGTGATACAACATTATTGTTTGTCGGGATATGCTGGACAATTTCTGCCAAAATATATTATTAGGAATTTGCATTGATATTGTTCATTATGGTTTCCAACCACTTACGTTCTACATGACTATAATAGTGTCTCATGTTGAATACCAGCTTTTTGTTCATTAGTTTGTCATGAAAGTCAGTCTTAATGGGACATATTCATGTCAGTAACATGTCATGAAGCAGTCGCGGTAAGTCTAATGGTTATCTTATGGTAATTTAAGAACAGTCCTCATTATAAAGAATTTGCCTAAGACTGTACTCAAAACATGGATTTTGGTCATATGCGCAAAATCGGCATGGTCGTGGAGAAGATCGTGAATGTGAGAATGGGGCTTAATGCATCTGAAAAGATTGCTTCTTGTCTCAAGTTTCAAACTCTTTTCTGATCACGTGATGCAAGATTATTTTAGATAATAATTTTAAAAAGGACAAATCACAATAAACAAGATAAGACATTAGAAAATGGTCAATTACCATTGTGAAAACGTTAATGAAATAATATATCTAAATAATGTTATACAATACAAATATAATATTAGTAAAACATTCACGAGAATTAAGGAATATTTTCTCAAAATATTTCCCAATATTTTTTCATAATAAAGTTTGATAACAATAAATCATCTTTTACCAACATTTATAGTTAATGTTTTACATCTGCTTTTTACAAATTTTGTATTAAACATTAATTGAATACTTAAGTGACATGCGTTGAGTCGAAGTACTATATCAAAATATACATAAATGAAATGTTAAACAATACAGTAATGTTTGACGATATTAAACTAGAATTTTCCTTAACATTTAAAATAACTGTTTTACATCTATAAATGTTTCTTTTAATATTCAATGAATATTGTATTCAAAAAGTTAAGAAGATTTCTAAATAATGTTGAGTAAAATGTTACAAAAAATGTTTGCATAATATATACCAGGCCAATCATTTAAACGTGGATAATTATCTTGCAACAACCGTGTAGAAATATATCTTAGTTGATGAATAATTGAAACAACGTTGTATCAATATACATTTTACCTATCGTGAAAATAATGGTGTTGCAAGGAATTTTATGGTAATAATTATTAGGAACAAAGTTTTAATATCAATGAATATATTTCTTGGAAATATTTGATGAAATTGTTTTGCAATATTGTATTCATGTATTTCAAAACATGAAAATAATTATTCAAATATCATAAAAAATGTTACAATAATAATTTTCAGCAGAACATTTTTAATACTATTAGATAGTTAAGTAACATTTCACCGATATTGGGTAGACATTATTGTAGACATACACAACCATTTTGTGTGAGATTGGAGTGCTACCTACCCCCCCCCCCCCCCCCCCCCCCCCCCCCCCCCCCCCCCCCCCCCCACCCTCCCCAAACAAGAAAACATCATCTGGCCCTGAATAAAGTTATCTGTGTCAAAAAATACTAGTCAATTCTTGAAGTTGGACTTCTGATACATTCTCACAGCTTCATCAAAAATCTCACATTTTCATAGGGGGTGGGGGGCACATTCACGTCACACAACATTTGAATCGTGATGCACATGCCCTGCAGTCTCAATCCTTCGACTGCAAGTACCAATTTTTAACACACATTAGAAATAACTTGAGATATGTAGCAGTCGTGTTGTAGTATTTATGTTCTCGTTAATGTCATGTTACAGTTATTTCTTGTTAAAATGAATCATAATGCGCTCATGTTAAGAACATTTCAATTTCTTTTCACATTCTTGTTGCAGTCTAAGTAATCGAGTTGGTTATGTGTTGCATTCTCAATGCAATCGCGTATAGGGTTCAGTGATTTCTGACCACAAGACAGCTACTTGTTCTTCATGCTTCACTGCATGTGTGTTATTCGTGTTAAAGTCTTTTTGGAGATCGTGTATGTGGGACCCCCGCTTTAGTTTTTATAAGTTATAGACGTGTTTGTGTGATTACCAAAACATCTTTGAATAAAACCTCAATTACTCTTTATTATTTTATTTTTCTTGGAACTAACATCTAAATGTAGAACCGGAAACAAGAGATTAAGAGCTCATATCATGTCATGATATGTGAATAAACCTATAGGTACTACATTTGACAAACGAAATCAAACAAACATGTCAAGATAACATTGTAAGTTTACTATTTTTATTTCATTTTATTGGGGGTGGATACTTTTCATTACAGCTGTAATTTTAATATAAGGAAATTGTTAATGTGCAAACACTAACTATTTATAAAAGGAGAACTGAAAGGAAATATGTTGTTGATACTTTGTCACTTTGTCTCAATGTGTGTAGCTACATTCCAATCTGGGTGGTCAAGCTTGGCAGAAGTAAAACTACGTGCCCACTGGCCTGAATCATGCCCTACTTGCCTTGAGATCAGATAATGTTCAACATGTCATGCCAAAATGATATATTTTTATACCAGTATAGATTAACAATTATAGTTAATCAAGAATCAGCTACATACATTTGATCAGAAGATGTTGTTCATAGGAAAAAATATTGGTTGAACCCAACCCTAAACTACGGATTTCGTTTTTAAATTCTATGGTCAATTCTTAAGTTATTTTCAAACCAATAATAGGTCAAGACAGCTAAGCCAAAAATAAAACAACGAAGATTACTCATAGACTTTTTTGCCTGTCCAAATTTGTTGCCTGTTTCCAGGAAACTACCTGTCCATATAACAGACTGGGTGGTCCTGTCTAATTAACCGTCCAGACAATACCTGCCTAAGAGATCTCCAGGCATAAAAGGGTTAATAAGTATCTCTTATAGCAGAGATATTTATGCCATGCACTAGGACATGGGCAGGGGCTGCAAGCATGTATTCCACCGATGCTGCCACGTCTTTTGGATCTAAAATTTTGAAGTCGACCCAATCCACTCCATACTTAGGTTCATTGTGAATGCGATCCACCAGTGGCGTGTTGGTTGCACTTGGATAGATTGAAGAAATGCGTATGCTGGAGCCTAGCTCACGTAACTCCTGCCGAAATCCCTCTGCCAGTGCTCGAGATGCAAATTTAGTTGCGCTGTAGAAATGGAAGTTCTTCAGTGGCAGGACAATGTGGCCCAGAACGCTATTCATGAATATAACATGACCGTCATCAACTCCATGTTCCCGCATTTGTTTTATCGCCTCACGAGCCACAATACATTGGGCAAGGACATTGATCTCGTACATCTTTCGCCATTTTGTTGTCGGCCCCTCCAAGAGAGGTGATATGTTCAATATACCGCAAGTGCTGAGACATACATCCACTCCCCGGTGCTGCTCTTTGATTCGCTTGAACATAGAGAGTATCTCAGCTTCATCTTGCATGTCACACTTAACAGGGAAGAACTGACCCTTCTCTTTGTCCAATTCCTTGGCCATCTTTTCTAGCTGCTCAGTGTTGATGTCACAGCCATACACTATCATACCATGGCGTACCAAGCTTCTGCTGATGGCAGATGCCATTCCCCCTGCTGCTCCAGTCACAAGGGCAACTCGATTTATCCATCTTTCCATGATTTGGCTGTGCTAGATGAGCGACTACTCCAGACCTGCGACCGGTGCAATATGGGAAATAGTCTGTAGGAAACTTTCTGTTCACCTTGGATAGGACTTTAGACTGCAATCTGTTGTAACATTAAATGAACAAATTAGTGCTGATTAAACTGTCGTCAAAAATCAAAAACAACGTATGATAAATGGCGGACTCTCATTGATATCCAAAGATAAGTCTCCTCGACATGGCTTCTAAGAGTGAACTAGGAAACTTACTCATATAATGTTTGTCATATAAAATAGGCTTGCTAAATCAACGATGCTTTTAATAGGCCTCCATTACCTTGACCTACTCAACTTATCAAAGATCTCAGCCTTAACAAGTCCACATACCTCTCCATTGTGCCATACATGTTGATCGGATGAGGCAAAATTGAATGGCTTCACATAATTCTCTTTACTACTAACCCTTGAGTTTTTAAAATCAGGGATTTGAGTAGACTTAGAATAACATGATTATGAAACTAATTACGCAACATACAATAGTAATATTGTGTTCATGACGAATGAGTCTTACTGACCGCAATTGCCCCTTGACATACAGATGTCTCCGTAATAGGGTTACCTGTTATGAAGTCACACCACTCCCAATAAAAACCTATAAAAAGACTTTTTTCCTGAAAACAACTTAAATTGGGGTTAAAAGTGTCCCTTAAAGCTTTCTGTCACCAAGCCTGGTATTTTCATGTTAAGGTTAACAGTTCTAAATACGAATACCTGTATTTTATGATACAGAGTCACAGATCACTTAATTTTAAATTTGTAAAAAACGCATTTGCATTCAATCAAAGTCTGTAAAAGTTTAGAGGATGAACATATGTCTCATCAAAGATCTATAAATTGCATAAGCAATCTTTAAATCGAACGAATATTGACCAGCAGTGTTAGAATGTGTTAGGTTAGTAGGGTTAGTGTTACTTATAAACGTGCTTTGTGTTTACCAAAACGTCTTTGATTAATACCTCAATCACTATACAGATGCTAGAGATTATTAGATTTCCAACCAGATAAAGTACCAAACAGTTAAATGAAATCTATGTTTTGCCCCAGATGGTAACTCTTGTTTGACTTTGCCCTTAAGACTTTCACCGAGGAAATGATATCGTTTTTGCTGATATAACTTCGTTCGGCAGTAATGAAACCTAAAATCTGAAAGAGGCATAGCATCTTCACTTTTCTAATCATAGTAAAAAGGGTTATTGAAATGACAGAAACGATATAAAAAGGAGATACTCCTTTCTTCCGATTGGTATATTGTTCACTGTTTAGGAACTTGGGGCTGAGTTTGATGTTTTCTGCCCTTACATATTACAAACTGCACTTTTCTCCCTGATGATAAATGTACTCCTCCCAAGAAAGTACTTTAGAAATGTGTGGTATGCATACACTGAATGGCCAGGTAAAGCAGCAAATAAGAAGTTTTTAGTGAAAAGTAACAGCCCAAAATATAATATTCATGAACGTATTTCGTCCTTTGAATATGAGGTATTTTTGCCAAATCCTATCAATTTCACAGTTTCTTAGTATGGAAATCATCTCATGCGATGATATTGATAGAAATACAAGGCAAAATCATAAAATTGGAGTTGATTGATTAAAAATGGTCTAGTGTCATAAATAGGACGTTATATATTTAGAAGTATAACATTAATTGAGTTCTCTGCTGAACTGAACAAAACATATTATAAAAACATCAAGACAATTCCTTTTTCTTGTTGTAGGTGGTTCTCATAGCATTTGTGGTATCCTACTTTGTGGGGAGAGATGTAGATGTGATGGAATACAATGGAAAGCAGGGCATTATGAAGGATGGTAAGTTAGAAATACACATGGATGGTGACATATCATTCCCTTTTTTTCATATGACAGCTTGTTCCTTTCCAATGTTAATACGCCTATCATTCCTTGAAGTTTTCGATTCAGTTATATTAAGATGTTATCCTAATAATTAGCAAACTTCAAATGACACATCGGAATTAACTATAATAAAGGATGTTTTGGTGTTTCTGGCAATAGAATAAAAAAACCAGAAAATCTGCAATAAAGTTTATCATTAGTCTACAACCTTAATTATAACCACATTATGGAATTTGTTGCTATGAGGATTTAGAAGGTTGAGATAAGATTTCTATAAGCATTTAGTCTTTCATAAAGAGTTTACCATAACCATATTACCATAACCTTATGCTGTAGCTTAGAATTTGAATTGGCCTCTTGATATAGGCCTAGTTGGCCCGGCAATCCGGGCATGGTAAATGGTCATGGTGAATAGCAATACTGAGAAATGGTCAGTCTACGTTTCTAGTGACAGGGGATCTGCCATGGCATATTGGTTACGATGCCTGGCTCCCAAGCGTGAGTTCGCAGGTTCAAGTCTCTGCTGGATCTCCTATCAGGTTGCTATATGAATGTCCGGCGTTGTGGAGGGCTGTCTATGGGCCTTCTGCATATTAAAGTCCCCTTGGAACTATTCGTGAAGAGAAGGGGATTTCTTCCCGGTTTCAGGTTTCTGTCTCATCGCGACATGACCTAAGCTGTTGAAAGCACCGTTAAACCCCATTCCTTCCTTTGCACCTAGTGTGGGAGGAATCAAATGCTGATAATGTGTACATTTCAGCCTCAGACAATATGGAACGGGAGAACCGTCTGAAGGGACAATTCAAGGACTTGACAAAGGAGAGCATCCTTCAGTTCCTCTTCCTGCTCTTCGTGGCCCTTGTATGTGTAGGGAACCAGGAGACATCAACATTCTATCAGAACCAGGAGCTCAGGGACCAGTTTGTAGAGAGTTTTGACAAAAATTCTAGCATCGGTTTTTACAAGGTAAGTCAGGAGAAGATACGGTACCGGTAGAATGGCTAATTTTTCTGTGTAACAATTTTGCATAATTGCTGATTTTTGTGCGTTTCCGTTTTTAATATTTCCGAAGATAGGACGAATCTTTTTCTGTTTCAAATTTTATCGTTTTATGTATGTTTTCTATCTTAGTATACCAAGGATTAGTCAATGGGTAAAGAAAGGGATTTCTCCGCGTTTACCAAGTCCGGACATGTACTGTATCGTATTTTCCTGTGTTGTTTATTCCTGTTTGAAAGCATTCGGGAAAAACCGGTATACGTAAAAATTAGTCATTCTACTCTATACAGTGAACATTTCTCTCCATTTTTCTCGATTGAAAAGTTGAGCCAGTTGGCTTAAATTTGTATTGTTTAGTACCGGAAAATTATGTAAAAATTAGCCATTCTACTGTATACAGTGAACATTTCTCTCCATTTCTCTCGATTGAAATGTTGAGCCAGTTGGCTTAAGTATGTATTGTTTAGTACCACTAACCAATGTCCAGGCTTGAAGGCTTGAATCTACCCTGACGTATGGTTTGCCTTTAGAACATTTATTCAAGGTATGCTAGGAAGAACGGAAATATTAATTCTTTTAATTAATACTTCATTATCATCTTATGTAATCCTCAATGTTTCATTAATATTGGGAAAAGTCATTCCAAAGAAATTCATTAATTTTCATTCAGATAAAGAAAACTGTAAGAATTGCAACAAACTCGGTCATGCATATTTTACTTGTATTGAACATAAAGCAGAAATATCCACCATGTTCAGTCTTCTGTCTTTAACTTATCCATCCCTTTGTCAACATGTATGAAATTTTGAGGATATTATATGGTGAACCCACTAATCATAAAAATTCCTTAAATCAAATAATTGGAGCACATATTCATGTTACCATGGCAACCGTTTTGGTCCAATTCGTGTTGCCATGGCAACCGTTTCAAGACGTTTTACCTTTTTAGTGGTGGAAATATCAAATTTCAATACCATTATTTATACGCCTCAAAGAAGTATCGGGTAAAGTTTACACTCGGAATTAACAGTTTAGTTTGGCATCAATTACTTGTCACAGATGTCTAGTATTAACACTCCTCTTCTGTTACACCTTGACAGGTGCGAAGTACCGAACATTTCTGGAAATGGATGAAAGTGATAGCTCTCGATAACCTCTTCTTCTACAATGAATTTAACGGAAGCCGGGTGGACGCTTATGACCAAAGGTTCCTCACCAATAGAAATGCAATGAGACTTGGACCCCCTCGACTGAGACAGCTAAGAGTCATTAAAGGTTAGTAAAAATAATTTTAAATATTTTTGGTAGTGGTTTGGTTTCGATGTATAGTATTTTCAGAGATGGTTAGATTTTTTTATTACACCGTTAACATTCACTGATGATTTATGAAATATTTTTCAGATAGGTGCGAGGATTACTTTGATCTGGTCCAATTTCTCAATCCTCATTTGTGGGAGCGCACCGTCAACAAGACCGGGGGTCGCTGTTCTCTTTGGTATACACACAAAACGGAGGATCATACGAACTACACGTTAGGCTGGGTCGGCCTTCAAAACGTCACTTCTACTTACAGCACAAATCTAGAACAATCCACAATGTGGCAATCTGAGGGCCAGCTCCATGGTCTGCCGCAAATTGGCATTTTAGAGAGTTATTCCGGTGGAGGCTATGTGGCAAACTTGGGTAACACTCTCAACGACGCGATCAAAATGGTGGATGACCTTATAAGAGTGAAGTGGATCGATGCGTTAACGCGAGTGGTTTTTCTCGAGTTCAATGTCTACAATGCGAATACCGGACTCTTTAGCTTGGTCACCCTCATGTTTGAGTTTCCGACCTACGGAGGGGTGTTCACATACAAAACCATACAGACCGTGCGTTTGTACCGTTACACTGGTGCCGGTGGACTACTCGCACTCATCTCAGAAATCATACTTGTCATCTTATGTTTGGCACTTATCGGTCTGGAGATCTGGAAAACCAAGGTAGGTCAATTTTTAATGTTTGAGGGTGAAACAAGAAAAGTGTACTTTTGAGGCAGGGATCTGCCTTGTCCTAGTGATTACTCTGCCTGGCTTCAAAACGTGAGTTTGCAGGTTCGAGTCTCCGATGGATCCACAAGCAGGTTAACCTGGTCGCTATATAAAGGTGTGGCATTGTACAGAGCTGTCTATAGCCCTTCTGCAACTAAAAGACCCCGAAAACTATTTGTGAAGAGGAAGGAATTTCTTCCTGGTTTCGGGTTTCTATCATGTTGCGACATGACCTAAGCTGTTGAAAGTGACGTTAATATCCAATACATCCTTCCTTTTACCAGTCAGGCAGTGAGTTCAAACACTACATATCCCATTTTAGTTGGTTACCTACAACTTACATCATCTAGCAATGGAATTTTGCTATCAAATTAAGTCGCCTCTGTTCATCTTTACCTGTTGGGTTCCCTTCATGAAATTGTCTGTAGTAAATGATTAAGTTAAATAATGGGATGGGGTACGGAAATTAAACTTGAAATGCCCATATAGATTGATGTCCACAAATAAAGATTCGTCGTTGGAATCTTAATGAAATTTATTCGTATCATCTGCTTTGAATTTCTTATGAAAAGAGCTAATCTTACCATATTTGGCCTTTAAATGTCTGCATTAACGATTGTATATATCATGGTATTGGATGCTGGGCGCTTAAACAACACAGTAGAAAGTATTTTCAATTGGAAGATTAAATACCAAAAAGAACTTTTCTGAATTGCGTTCAAAATAAAGTATGAACTTCTGAAGGTGTTTCTTTATAAATAGACAATAATCCGTCTTCCAATGCCTGGTTGTAATAAATTCATGCCTATAAGTAAAAAAAAATCAATGGCATACGTAGCTTGCTAATCAAAGCTACTATTAGTTATAAGGTCATCTATACACCTATGCCAAGGAAACTGGGTAACAATCGGGCATACTGTCGTTTATGATGCTCGAACTGCCCAAGCATTTAGTGCAGGCATTAAATGTCGGCACTGTAAATATATGGATTGGTTTCCTATCAGTGTTAGTCAGTGAATTTAAAGTTCAGTCATCCGACTTGTCATCAATCAAAATCTAAATCATAATATATTTTGTTTAATATATTTTATTTTATTTCTTCTGCAGAGGACTAGGTGCAACAACTGTGGTTTCTGGTTTACATTACGGTGGACTACTATTATCATGACTTTCATAGCCCTTGGATTCTATATATACAGGACAATCTGGACAGTATACACAATTGAAGATATGATGAACAATCCAGGTACCCGGTATATTATCTGTGTATTTTTCAATTACAACTTTTTTTCAAATATTTTGCCACCAGCGGAAAGAGTTGCACACAAAGGGGTGTTGCTGTTGCTATATTTTTATGGATTATGCATTTTATGTCAAATGGATACATTTGTTCAACAGTCAATGAAGATAAGTTAGCGCATGTAAAATGAAGGACGTGTCCAAGATACATGAACATTGTGTGTTGTTTCATGGAAACATGATATACGTTAGTTTCGGTTAAAGCACCATGTAAAACTACTAATGCTGAGGACGATTAATCAAGTTTTGTTTCAGATAAGCTGGTAAAACATACATGAATCCTTATTTAAAATTTGAAAGAGTATGCTTGAAACGTCGTGTTCATACATTGAGGGTAGGAAGTCATTATATATCATTGAAATATTGACTTAAATCTTTTGAAAAAATAACGTTTTTACTTTAATTTCACTATGATTCAATTTTATAGCTATTTATAGCTTTCTTAAACCAAGGTACATGATTTTTGAAAATAATTTGTCAAGTTTATCTTACGTTCCTCTTTCAGGAAAGACTGTGAATTTTCAGCGGGTTGCTTGGGCAATGAACTTTTCATCACAATGTTGGCCTTAGCAGGTTTCTTTGCTCAACTGCAGTCCTCAATATATTCCGCTTCAATAAAGCCATCCATGTTATGATTACCACATTGCGATTTGCATATAGAGGTATAGGAATATTTCTTTTCTGGATGATTTTGCTGATAGGTAAGTGTTAATTAATCATTGTATTTTGTGTTCGATTCTAAAGATGTTGCCTTTACTATACGCTTCTCTCTCTCTCTAGAAGGTCATTATACTTCATTGAATAACTATCTTCAGCTTTTTGGAAAAAATGAAAAAATAAACGCTTTAACTTTCCTTTGACATGATCAGATTTTATAAATTGAGTGTCAAGGTTGTTAAATTAAACATAGGAACTGATGCCATATATTCAGTATCGAATTGCGCTACTAAATCTATGCATTGCAGGTTTGAATTAAGCACGTATGAACATGGCTGCCAAACACATCAGAGTACCTATATCGATATCATAGGATATGTTTCACATCTTGTCATAATGGTCTAACACCTTATTACGATTACAGCTGGATTTGGTGGACTTGCATATCTGATATTTGGCTCACAGATTAATGGGTACCACACACTGAAGGAGACATTCATAAGTATGACCTCAGCAGTTTTAGGAAAGGATAAGTATGATGAAACTGTGCAACAATTTGGGAGCGGAGCAGCAGTAAGTCATATTGCATGGAATGTGTCATTTTATCATGAATGTTGATATTGGCATTCGACAAAATAGTTTCATATTTTCCATCTTTTTATTAGCTTTCATGACCCAATAAAGTTACAGTAGATATAGTAGGTCATTCAAAATAGGCCGATGCTTTCTCAACTGAAATCTTCTAACCAGGTTTCTCTAGTTTAGCATATTACACAATACCAGAAATAAGAATACAATAAAATTATGTTAAGTAGTCTATGGTAATAGAATACTGCATACCTTGTTTGTTTAGCGCATTTTAAGTAAGGCACAGTTTGATTTTTGCGTACTGGTATTGAATGACATGTATATATATATTTATATATATATATATATATATATATATATATATATATATATATATATATATATAATATATATAAATATATATATATATATATATATATATATATATATATATATATATATATATATATATATTTATTTATTTATATACATATATATATATATATATATATATATATATATATATATATA
Source organism: Maea johnstoni (assembly GCA_963942565.1). NCBI lineage: Eukaryota > Metazoa > Annelida > Polychaeta > Spionida > Magelonidae > Maea > Maea johnstoni. Next base: position 33,387,370 of record OZ012700.1, read on the forward strand.
TATATATATATATATATATATATATATATATATATATATATATATATATATATATATATATATATATATATATATATATATATATATATATATATATATATATATATATATATATATATATATATATATATATATATATATATATATATATATATATATATATATATATATATATATATATATATATATATACACATATATATGAATAGATGATGTCTATGACTGCTACCAGGTCTGGTATGACGTATGATTTGAGTGACGCAGGATGGGTGGACGTCCCTCTGATTTCTAAATTAAATCGAGAGAGAGAGAGAATTTCTCCACCCACCCCCACCCTCCCATGTGGCAGTATTAGTATCCACCATCTATCGACATGCCTAACGTGTAAACACTGCTATCGCCGCGAACTGACATGAACCTAGGCTTGTACCTTACGTATCCTATCATCCCATACTAGCATTGATAATTGCCCGGGAACACAGGCATCGGCCCCCAGATAGGAGGGGCAGACCTGTTTGCTGGACGTCTCAAACGACAATCAATTAGAAGGAGGGGTTATCTTAGGGGGCAGAGTGTCGAGTTAGGTCAGTTCCACGTAACCGGATCACTTGTCATCTGTTATCGCATACCATTGCACAACCCCCTCCCCCCCACCCCCCTCTATGAAATATTACATAAACTTCTGAACGCTGTCTCAAGTGTGTCCAGGTTTACCAGCCATCCGTGTTGCTTGTTAAGAGGTGTTGAAACGGTTGTTTTTTTTCACATATATACGCTTCTACAACTGAGTGCACACAGAACACTGACCCTTAACAGTGAATCTTAGTATGGCGAATGTGTGCTGAGTGTTTAATTAGTTTGGTCTTGCGGGGTCTGTAGTTCATTATGAT
>OZ012700.1:33388459-33589404 GCA_963942565.1 Maea johnstoni
CAGCTTCATCTTGCATGTCACACTTAACAGGGAAGAACTGCCCCTTCTCTTTTTCCAAGTCTGTGGCCATCTCTTCTAGCTGCTCAGTGTTGATGTCACAGCCATACACTATCATACCTTGGCGTACCAAACTTCTGCTGATGGCAGATGCCATTCCCCCTGCTGCTCCAGTCACAAGAGCAACTCGATTTATCCATCTTTCCATGATTTGGCTGTGCTAGATGAGCCACTACTCCAGACCTGCGACTGCTGCAATATGAGAAAAAGTTGGAAAGAAACTCACTGTTCACCTTGGATAGGACTTTAGACTGCAATCTGTTGTGACCTTAAAATGAAAAAAATTATGCTGATTAAACTGTCATCAAAAATCAAAAACAACATTATTAATGGCGGACTCTCGTTGATATCCAAAGATAAAGTTTCCTCGAATTGGCTTCAATGTATGAAATCGGAAACATACTGATAGCCCAGGCAATCTAGCCCAAAAATGGGCATTTCAAAAAACTAATTGCAACAGAAGTTTTTTTGCGACAATGCATTTCTCTGAGGTCCCTAGACCAACATACTAAAAGTCCAGAAAAATCCCGTCACGGGAAATATGCTAATTTGCATAAATCCAATATGGCCGCCAAAAAATGAGAAATGGCCATATCTCTGTGACCGAATCATGGTTTTAAGTCATGTAAAAACCTATACTAGGGTTTTCAGGTACAAGGATTCATTTGGGATACCTTTCATAATTATTTTCATATTAACTCATTTACATAAATCCAATATGGCCGCCAATAAATGAGAAATGGCTATATCTTAAGTTCTTAACAACCAATTCTCATTTTTGAGTCAGGAAAATTTCTATCCTGAGTTCTTTAGGTTCTAAAGGTCATTTAACATGTCTTTTAACATAGTCACTCATTCAGAAATATGCATATAATCTCAGCATGGGGAAATGCTAATTTGCATAAATCCAATATGGCGGCCAACAAATGAGAAATGGCTATATCTTCGTAACCGAATCATGGGTCTAAGTTACGAAAAAAACCTATACTAGGGTTTTCAGGTGCGAGGACTCATTTGAAATACCTCTCAACGCATTTATCTTATAAGCTTATTTGCATAAAACCAATATGGCTGTCACCGAAGCCCTACCAATTTGTACCTGCCAGAAGGTGGTAAACCCAAGGCCTGCTAATGATTTAAGGGGGGAGGGGGTCCTGTAAGGGTAAACATCTACTGTTGACACAGGGTACATCTTATGTTAGCGTATTGCAGATGTATTTGATATACATGTAATCTATTTCCCTCATTTCTCAGTCATTCCCCAGATGACAGGACCATATACCCTCATTTCTCAGTAATTCCGCAGATGACAGGACCATGTCTTCATTTCATGGTCATTCCCCAGATGAAAGGACCGCACGTTCATTTCACAATCATTCCCCAGATGACAGGACCACACTCACATTTCATAATTGTTCCCAAGATGACAGGACCGGTACAAACTCTGTATAACCCTGTAATGCCAAGGGTTCCTCTGAATAAACATCCTCTGATTCTGTGATAATTTCAAAAATAACTTAGGGATAAAGCATGATTTCCCATTATATTTAAAGGATAGTTGTTGATTTTACAATAACATCTCTCCTTCAATCAGCTTTTGATAGATTTTGTTGTCAGAGAGATATCACTGAAATGGGCAGTCTTTTTTGAGCATTACAGACATGTATTGGTTGAGGCTTATTCAGTGTTTACCCTTGCACACACTTGATGATTGTTTAGGGGCATTTGCCCAGGGCTAGAGCATGTGATTTTGCCACCAGATGTTGAATGTATAGGAGCAAACTCTGTGAATAGACATCAATTCTCAACTGGAACACTTTAAAAATGCTTTTTAATGTTTTTTATCACCCCTTTTCTTACCATATGCCCTAGACTAGGTTCCTAGTCCCTAAAAAGTTGATATCCCCTTCTGTGCTGACCAAGCAGTGTGGTGTAGTTCCTTGTATGGTAGATAGATGGCCACACCTGATCCTCGGATCTCTAAAAGTTTTAGTCATACTCAAACTGGATCCTCTATTCCCCTGGTGAGATAGCGTGTAAACTAAATTGACCACTGTGGCACCTAGACTATTTGGTGCTTGGTAACAGAAAAATACATATGACAGCCTAGAAATCTAGGCTACTTATGCCCAATACCCCCCTAGCCTAGACACTTTACTTTTGGCACACTTTTACCAGCTCACTGCATGCATAAATGATAAGGGTGTATTTGCTCCTAAATTTTAATCCTGAGAGCCAAATTTGTGCCTGTCAGACAGTGTCTGAAAATTTTCAGGTCAGACCCTGTATTATCCTGGTAGCTGGAAATGGGTAAGGGTTTTAATAGGGATTTTACTATACTATACCCTTACAGAAGGTAACAGAACACCCTCCCTTTTAATCACCAATATGCCTAGTGCTTGCCACCTTCTCCTGGTAGCTAGAAATGGGTAGAGGTTTCAATATATATGTCCAGATCACTGATCAACAGTATGTGTTTTCCCTTAACAGAACCCCCTCCCCTTTACTCACTCCCTTGCGCTGTGTTAAATACCACCTTCTCCTGGCAGGTAAAAATTGGTAGGGGGTTTCAATATACATGCTCAGATCACTGGTCAACAGTATGCTCACATGACTTATACCCTGTGACGAAAATTTCAGTTGTGTCAGTTGCCATTTCTAATATGTATAGGATGCCATATTATGTTGGATTTATGCAAATTAGCATTTTGCTATGATGAGATTATGCAAATGTCCAACAAAATAATTATGTTGAAAGACATTTCAAATGAGTTTTAGCAACTATAAGACCTCAGGATACAAACTATTTTTGTGGTTAAAAAAATGAGATTGTGTTGCTGAGATACAGCCATTTCTCAGTTATAAGTGGCCATATTGGATTTATGCAAATGAGCTGACAAGATAATTGTTTTGAAAGGTATTTCAAATGAATCCTTGTACCTGAAAACCTTGGTAAAGTTGTTTACATTTTTTAAACTAAGATTTGGTTACGAAGATATAGCCATTTCTCATTGGTTGGCCGCCATATTGGATTTATGCAAATTAGCATTTCCCCATGCTGAGATTATATGCAAATTTCTGAATAAGTTTTTTGAGCATGTTTATATGGAAAGGGCGCAATATCAAATGACAATATTAATATTATAAGTGACTATGTTAAAAGACATGTTAAATGACCTTTAGCACCTAAAGAACTCAGGATAAAAATTTTCCTGACTCAAAAATGAGAATTGGTTGTTAAGATATAGCCATTTCTCATTTATTGGCGGCCATATCGGATTTATGTAAATGAGTTTATATGAAAATAATTATGAAAGGTATCCCAAATGAATCCTTGTACCTGAAAACCCTAGTATAGGTTTTTACATGACTTAAAACCATGATTCGGTCACAGAGATATGGCCATTTCTCATTTTTTGGCGGCCATTTTGGATTTATGCAAATTAGCATATTTCCCGTGACGGGATTTTTCTGGACTTTTAGTATGTTGGTCTAGGGACCTCAGAGAAATGCATCGTGGCAAAAAAAATTCTGTTGCAATTAGTTTTTTGAAAAACGCTAGTTTGCCTGGACTATGAGATCATGTTTTTAATATCAAATAGGCCTGCTTAATGAATGATACTATAGGCCTCCACTACCTTGACCTACTCAACCTATTAAAGATCTAAACACCTCAGCCTTAATAAATCCACCTACCTCACCATTATGTTATACATGTGGATCAGATGAGGCAGAATTAAATGAATTGTGAGATTAGGAGTTTGTACAGACTTAGAATAACATGATTATAAATTTATTAAGCCACCTATTTTCTTAAGGCCATACAATAGTAATATTGTGTTCATTAGGAATGTGTTTTACCGACCTCAAATGCCCCTTGACATACAGGTGTCTTTGGTTTACCTGTTACTAAGTCACACATTTCACTCCCCCAAAAAATCTCTAAAAATATTAAAAACTTAAATTGGATATTAAAGGGTCCCTTAAAGCTTTCCGTCACCAAGCCTGGTATTCTTATTTTAAGGTTAACTGTTCTAAATCTAAGAATACCTGTGTTTTATGAGTCACAGATCACCTAATTTTAGATTCATAAAAAAACGCTGTTGCATTCAATCAAAGTCTGTGAAAGTTTAAAGGATGATATGTCTTATCAAAAATCTATAAATTGCATAAGCAACCTTTAAATCAAGCTAATTGACCAGCAGTGTTAGAATGTGTTAGGTTAGTAGGGTTAGTGTTAGTTATAAACGTGTTTGTGTGTTTACCAAAAAATCTTTGAATAATATATATACATATATATATATATATATATATATATATATATATATATATATATATATATATATATATATATATATATATATATATATGTATATATATATATATATATATATATATATATATATATATATATATATATATATATATATATATATATTTATATATATGAATACAGAAACTACAGATTTCCAACCATATAAGATACCAAACAGTTTGATGCAATTTATGTTTTGCCCTAGATAGAGATTAACTCTAAGGGGCGTAGCATCTTCACTCCTAACTAATCATTGTAAAAATGTTCATTAAAATGACAAAAATCAGATAAATAGGAGATAATCCTTTCTTTCCGTTGGTCTATGATCACATTTATGAAAGTTCGAAATTACCTTAATGTTCTTTCAGTTTTCTGCCCTCACATATTACAAACTGCAGGGAGGGTACATGTATTTTTCTCCCTGATGACGAATTTACTCCTCCCAAGAAAGTACTTCAGAAATGTGTGGTTTTGCTTATACTGAATGGTCAGATAAAGCAGCAAATAAGAAACTTTAGTCAAAAGTACCAACCGAAAATATAACATATGTGAATGTTCGTCCTATAAATATGAGATATTTTTTCAAAATCTTACCAATTTCACAGTTTATAATATAATAACTAGCTCATGCTCTGGTATTGCCAGAAATATACTGGTATGGCAAAATCATAAAATAAGAGTTGATTGATTTAGAATGGTGTAGTGTCATAAATAGGACGTTATATATTTAGAGGTATAGCATTAATTGAGTTCTCTGCAGAACTGGACAAAACATATCATAATAATATCAAGACAATACTATTTCTTGTTGTAGGTGGTTCTCATAGCATTTGTGGTATCCTACTTTGTGGGGAGAGATGTAGATGTGATGGAATACAATGGAAAGCAGGGCATTATGAAGGATGGTAAGTAAAAAATACACGTGGATGGTGACATATCATTGATACACATGACAGCTTGTTCCTTTCCAATGCTGATAAGCCGAGTATCCCATTAAAACAAGTTTTCGATTCAGTTACTTTAAGGTGTTATCCTAATAATTAGCAAACTTGAAATGACATATTGGAATTAACAATGAAAAAGAATGTTTTGGTGAAATCTCTATTCTTGGGCAATATAATATAAGAACAGAAAATCTGCAATAAACGCTATCATTAGTCCACAATTACGTTATTGAATTTGTTTCTATGCAGTTATAGCAAGTTGAGATTAGATCTTTATGAGCATTAGGTCTTTCATAGAGAGTTGTTTATACCATAAACTTATGCTGTAGCTTATAATTTGAATTGGCCACATCATATAGACCTAGTTGAAAGGACCCTTTCTAACCTAGATCGATCATAAGAGGATTGTTTTTGCATATCATTAGAGAACTAAAAAATAAAGGAAAATAAAGTTCTGCTATCAGGCTATGGTGAATGGTCTTGGAGAATAGCAATAATGTGAAATGGTCTGCCAACGCATCTACAGTGAAGACATTCAATTCCTGCACAAGTCAACCAGATGCCTGTCAGCAACTGGTGGTACAAACATCCATGGATAACGTCGAAAAGAGTAATCCAGGCAAGGGTAATCACCCATATCGCTACATACCTAAGCTACGCTTGTCAGTAGCCTGCGGTCGCATCCGTGACTAAGAATAATTTGTAACATTTGAGCGTGCAGTCGTGTATTCTGCCCGGTCTGCCAGTGCATTAAGTGCGGGAAGTGAAGACCTGTACTGTGGAGCGGGAAGAATTAAATGTTGGTATTGTGTACATTTCAGCCTCAGATAATATGGAAAGGGAGGGCCGCCTGAAGGGACAATTCAAGGACTTAACAAAGGAGAGCATCCTTCAGTTCCTCTTCCTCCTCTTTGTGGCCCTTGTATGTGTAGGGAACCAGGAAACCTCAACATTTTACCAGAACCAGGAGCTCAGAGACCAGTTTGTTGAGAGTTTTGACAAAAATGCTAGCATCGGTTTTTACAAGGTAAGTAAAGAGAAGATACTGTAGAATGGCTAATTTTTCTGTATAACAATTTTCCCTAATTTTTCATTTCTGGGTGTTTTTAATATTTTTGAAGAGAGGACATGTATTTTTTCTGTTTCTAATATTCCTGTGTTATGTAGGTTTTTGATTTTAGTATACCAAGGATTAATTAATGGGTAAGGACAGGGATATCTCCGTGTTCATTAATTCCGAACATCATATTTTCTTGTGTTGTTTATTCCCGTTTGAAAGCATTCGGGAAAAAAATGGAAAAATAAAACTCACGTAAATTCGCCATTCTACAGTATACAGTGAACATTTCTCTCCACATAAAGATAGTCGATTAAAATGATGAGCCAGTTGGCTTAAATTTGTATTGTTTAGTACCACTAACCAATGTCCAGGCTTGAATCTACCATGACGTATGGCTGAGGAAATTATCTGGTCAACACACTTATCATAAAAATTCCTTAAATTAAATAATTGGAGCACATATTCATGTTGCCATGGCAATCGTTTTTGTCAGATTCTTGTTGCCATGGCAACCGTTTCTAGACGGTTTACCTCTTTTACTGGTGGAAATATCAAATTTCAATACCATTATTTATACGCCTCAAAGACTCAGAAGTATCGGGTAAAGTTTACACTCGGAATTAACAGTTTAGTTTGGCATCAATTACTTGTCACACATGTCTAGTATTAACACTCCTCTTCTGTTACACCTTGACAGGTGCGAAGTACCGAACATTTCTGGAAATGGATGAAAGTGATAGCTCTCGATAACCTCTTCTTCTACAATGAATTTAACGGAAGCCAAGTGGACGCTTATGACCAAAGGTTCCTCACCAATAGAAATGCAATAAGACTTGGACCCCCTCGACTGAGACAGCTAAGAGTCATTAAAGGTTAGTAAAAATAGTTTGCTTTATTTAAAATTCTAAACGCTAGTCAGTAAAGTAAAAGTCAGATTTAGATAGATTTAAAGTATATCACTAGTCAGTGGTTTTATTGTGCACTGATTAAAGTTTTAAAACCCCATCAGCATTACGTTGATTTTGCAATATTTAAGGTTTTAAATATTTTTGGTAGTGGTTTGGTTTCGATGTATAGTATTTTCAGAGATGGTTAGATTTTTTATTACACCGTTAACATTCACTGATGATTTATGAAATATTTTTCAGATAGGTGCGAGGATTACTTTGATCTGGTCCAATTTCTCAATCCCCATTTGTGGGAGCGCACTGTCAACAAGACCGGCGGTCGCTGTTCTCTTTGGTATACACACAAAACGGAGGATCATACGAACTACACGTTAGGCTGGGTCGGCCTTCAAAACGTCACTTCTACGTACAGCACAAATCTAGAACAATCCACAATGTGGCAATCTGAGGGCCAGCTCCATGGTTTGCCGCAAATTGGCATTTTAGAGAGTTATTCCGGTGGAGGCTATGTGGCAAACCTAGGCAACACTCTCAACGACGCGATCAAAATGGTGGATGACCTTATAAGAGTGAAGTGGATCGATGCGTTAACGCGAGTGGTTTTTCTCGAGTTCAATGTCTACAATGCGAATACCGGACTCTTCAGCTTGGTCACCCTCATGTTTGAGTTTCCGACCTACGGAGGGGTGTTTACATACAAAACCATACAGACCGTGCGTTTGTACCGTTACACTGGTGCCGGTGGACTACTCGCACTCATCTCAGAAATCATACTTGTCATCTTATGTTTGGCACTTATTGGTCTGGAGATCTGGAAAACCAAGGTAGGTGAATTTTTAATTTTTGAGGGTGAAACTAGAGCAGTGTACCAGTAAGACACTGTAGAAAAGCGTTGCACAGTCCCATAACCGACATTTTTTAGTTTGTTACCTGTAACCTACATGATCTAGCCAAGTAATTTTGGTATCAAATGAAATGCAGATTGGATTTCCCATGGAAATTAATCACGAAATACCCATTCCACAACAAATGAACCCATGGTGGAATCTTGATAAACTCTACGCATATCAACTGCTTTGTACTTCTTAGAAATCCAATCTGACCATATTTGACCTACTACTGTTTGAACCAACGATTATGGAGACCATGGTTTTGGATGTTGAGCGGGGATCCGCCATGGCCTAGTGGTTACAATGCCTGGCTCGCGAAAGTGTGTTCGCAGATTGGAGTCTCCACTGAATCATCTAGTGGGTTAACTTGGTCGCTATGTATAAGTGCGGCAACGTGGTGGGCTGTCTTTAGTCCTTCTGCAACTGAAAGACTCTATTTAACTATTCGTAAAGAGAAGGGAATTTTCTTCCCAGTTCCTGGTTTCTATCATGTTGCGATTTGACCTAAGCTGTTGAAAGTGACGTTAATATCCATTACTTCCTATCTTTTACCTGTCAGGCAGTGAGTTCAAACGCCACACAATCCAATGCATTCTAGTTGGTTGCCTACAACATATATCATCTAGCAAAGGAATTTTGGTATCAAATGAAATGCAGAATCGCTTCTGTTCATTTTCACCTGTTGGGTTCCCTTCATGAAATTGTCTGTAGTAAATGATTGGGTTAAAAAATTGGATTGGGTAGGGAAATTAATCAAGAAATGCCCATAGAATGATGTCTACAACTAAAGATCCGACGTTGGAATCTTAATTAACTTTATTTGTACCATCTGCTTTGAATTTCTAATGAAAAGAGCCAATCTTACCATATTTGGCCCCTAAATGTCTGAATTAACGATTGTATATATCATGGTTTTGGATGTTAAGCGCAAAAACAACACAGTATAATGTATTATCAATTGAAAGACTAAATAATAATAAAAAACTTTTCTGAATTGTTGTCTTCCAATGCCTGGTTGTAAGAAAGTCATGCATAGAAGTAAAAAAATCCAAACACATCAATGACAAACGTTGCTTGCGAATCAAAGCTATGTTCTGTTATAAGGTCATCCATACACCTATGCCAAGGAAACTGGGTAACAATCGGGCATACTTATGTCGTTCATTATGCTCTGGCTGCCCAGGCATTTAGTGCAGGCATTAAATGTCGGCACTGTAACTATATTGATTGGTTTCCTATCAGTGTTAGTCGGTGAATTTAAAGTTCAGTCATCCGACTTGTCATCAATCAAAATCTTAATCATAATATTATTTATTTCATATATTTCATTTTATTTCTTCTGCAGAGGACTAGGTGCAACAACTGTGGTTTCTGGTTTACATTACGTTGGACTACTATTATCATGACTTTCATAGCCCTTGGATTCTATATATACAGAACAATCTGGACAGTATACACAATTGAAGATATGATGAACAATCCAGGTATATTATCTGTGTATTTTCCGATTATAACTTTTTTTTAGACATTTTGCCCCGGGCGAAGAGAGTCGCACACGAAGGCTATTGCTGTTGCTATATTTTTTATGGATTATGCATTATATGTCTAATGGATACATTTGTACAACAGTCAATGAAGATAAGTTAGCACATGTAAAATGAAGGACGTTTCCAAGATACATGAACATTGTGTGTTGTTTCATGGAAACATGATATACGTTAGTTTCGGTTAAAGGACCATGTAAAACTACTAATGCTGAGGACGAGTAATCAAGTTTTGTTTCAGATAAGCTGGTAAAAACATACATGAATCCTTATTCAAAATTTGGAAAGAGTATGCCTGAAACGTCGTGTTAATACATTGAGAGTAGGGAGTCATTATATATCATTGAAATATTGACTTAAACTTTTTGAAAAAATAAACGTGATTAAATTTTATATTTTGCTTTCTTTAACCAAGGTACATGACTTTTTGAAGTTATTTGTAACGCTTATCTCACGTTCCTCTTTCAGGAAAGACTGTGAATTTTCAGCGGGTTGCTTGGGGCAATGAACTTTTCATCACAATGTTGGCCTTAGCAGGTTTCTTTGCTCAACTGCAGTTCCTCAATATATTCCGCTTCAATAAAGCCATCCATGTTATGATTACAACATTGCGATTTGCATATAGAGGCATCGGAATATTTCTTTTCTGGATGGTTTTGTTGATAGGTGAGTGCTAATTAATCACTGTATTTTGTGTTCGACCTCTAAAGATGTTGCCTTTGCTATATGCTTCTCTCTCTCTCTCTAGAAAGTCATTATACTTCATTGAATAACTATCTTCAGCTTTTTGGAAAAAATGAAAAAATAAACGCTTTAACTTTCCTTTGCCATGACCAGATTTTATAAATTGAGTGTCAAGGTTGGTTAATTAAACATAGGAACTGATGCCATATATTCAGTATCGAATTGCGCTACTAAATCTATGCATTGCAGGTTTGAATTAAGCACGTATGAACATGGCTGCCAAACACATCAGAGTACCTATATCAATATCATAGGATATGTTTCATTTCTTGTCATAATGGTCTAACACCTTACTACAATTACAGCCGGATTTGGTGGACTTGCATATCTGATATTTGGCTCACAGATTAATGGGTACCACACACTGAAAGAGACATTCATAAGTATGACCTCAGCAGTTTTAGGAAAGGATAAGTATGATGAAACTGTGCAACAATTTGGGAGCGGAGCAGCAGTAAGTTATATTGCATGGAATGTGTCAATTTATCATGAATGTTGATATTGGCATTTGACAAAATAGTTTCATATTTTCCATTTTTTTTATTAGCTTTCATGACCCAATAAAGTTACAGTAGATATAGTAGGTCATTCAAAATAGGCCGATGCTTTCTCAACTGAAACCTTCTAACCAGGTTTCTCTAGGTTAGCATATTACACAATACCAGAAATAAGAATACAATAAAATTATGTTAAGTAGTCTATGGTAATAGAATACTGCATACCTTGTTTGTTTAGCGCATTTTAAGTAAGGCACAGTTTGATTTTTGCGTACTGGTATTGAATGACATGTATATATATATATATATATATATATATATATATATATATATATATATATATATATATATATATATATATATATATATATATATATATATATATATATATATATATATATATATATATATATATATATATATATATATATATATATATATATATATATATATATATATATATATTTATATTATATATATATATATATATATATATATATATATATATATATATATATATATATATATATATATATATATAAACAGATACATATATATATATATAAATATATATATATATATATATATATATAAATATATATATATATATATATATATATATATATATATATATATATATATATATATATATATATATATATATATATATATATATACACATATATATGTATATGTATATATGTATATATATATATATATATATATATATATATATATATATATATATATATATATATATATATATATATATATATATATATATATATATATATACAGGTGAACTTGGATATGACGGACTCGATGGGACCAGGAAAATTGGTCCGTCATCTGCAAAATCCGTCGTATACATATGACGAATACTTGATATGCATCGGACTGGGACCAAGCATATCGTCCGTCATATGCAAAAATCCGTCGTACAGTGGTCCGTCATATCCAAGTTCACCTGTATATATATATATATATATATATATATGCAAACAGACATTAATGCATACATACAGATGTTCGTTATCCTTTACTCTTTCAGGTGTATTTCCTTACCTACTCCCTTATCATGGCGCTTCTCATTATGAACCTTTTCATAACAATCTTAAACATGACCCACGACCTTGCAAAATCTGGCTTCGTAGGGCAAGATGTGTATGAAGAGCTGAGAGAATTCATAAATTTCAAACTCTCATCATATTTTGGCTGTGGCAGCTCACGCCAGTCAGAGGACGAATCATCCAATGGTAACATTGCGACAGAAGCAGGTAAAGTGTTAAATTCAATCTCTGTATATGTAGTGAAATTCTTTGAGAAAGCACTTTAAAGGACCAATCATAGTTATGATACATCTTGATGTATATTCTATAGTACATACATTTAATCCCTCTACCAGTTCTTTTAATTACTGGAGATAGAGCTTAAAAGGACCAATTATAGTTATGATACATTTTGATGTATATCCTACAGTACAGACATTTAATGCTTGTACCAGTCGACCCTACGTCTGGCAGTTCCTGGTTGACTAACACTTGTGGATAACACGTCAAAAAATAAGCCAATCACGTCCAAGACCAATTTAGCTTGGAAATCGAAGCTACGTTTATTGGTGAGGTCATCTATGCATCCATGTCCCGAAATTCCGGTGGCAATTGGGCATATATCAGTTTTGAATATTCTCTTTATTATTTTATACAATCATCAACATAACATCAAACTCAAAGTTCAAAAGATCATGCTGTATTGACCTGACTCGTATGTTTATATTTCAGAGGATCTTTGCAGTGATGAATTTGAAGATATTGATGAAAATCTGAGGGAATTTGTGCGCGATTTTTCTTTGCGCAGACGCAAAAAGGGCCTTGATTCAGCCACTAGGAGCATAAAGGCGACAGATGCAGCAGGTGCTTATTTTATAATAGAATTATAACCGTATAATGTGGCCTAAGCTTAGAGTAGAGTATCTATACATTACTAAAGCCTTATTGACTGTTCCCCTGGGCGTTATAAAGATTTGCCATAGGCCTGAAGGCTGGTGGACCGGCCCGGAGGCCCTGGGGTATTGTAAACTGAGTAGGAAGCATCATGAACATATAACATGTGATCACATGGTACAAATAAAGCATTCTGATTGGAGGTGATAGCTGTAGCAATATTCTTGTATATTGTTACATCATTATAATGTCTGTACGTTCCATTTCAAGTTCATATGCAGGTTTTCCTCTAGACTTTGCTTTCTCTCACTGTTATATTGATATATATTTTAACATTCTATTTCTATAAATGTATGCCCAACCATTTCCATATATTTATTACATTGTAATTGTTCTTACAGTCCTACTTTTTCGTAATTTCCTGTCATTTTATGGCTTTGATTGCTTATGTGCATTTAAACCATCATTCATGTATTCATTCACTCGTCCATTCATTCATTCATTTGTCCATTCATTCATACCAATGTGCCTTTAAGTTACCATTCACATATTCTTTCATTCGTCCATTTCTTCATTCATTTGTCCATTCATTTATTCGTTTATTCATTCATGCATTTCTTTTTTTCAATTTGCAGTGTTGGAGCTGTCCAGACGGTTGGAGGAAATCGACAATATGGTGGATGGGTTATCCAGTAAAATGTCCATTCTGGATGTGCAGATGGCCAGCGTCATGTATCCAGCATTTCTGAAGATTCTTTTATCAAAAATGTACGCGAGATATAGGCATAATAGAGATGACTGGGTGGATTTATCATATGATAGAAAACGTCATGAAAGCGAGACTGATTGTGAAAGCGAGAAGAGTGATTACCTTGTTCAGTTTGCGAACACGGCGAAGGGGAAGGACAAGAAGAAAGTTACATGGGCAGAGGTATTCGAGGAATTTGAAATTGAACGGAATCATGACTATGAAGAGATACCGCAGGCTATCTATGAAATGTTCCCATCAATGTGGTATTAAAATGTGTTACTAACTCAAGGACTAAAATTATCCTCATGGTAGGTTTACCTGTATCGCATATAGAACGTAGGGAAATAAGAATGAACAGAATTTTTTAAAGAAATGTTCATTTTATAGAAATATATGCATTTTGATCTTATTAGCATAACTAGCGTACATTTTTTTGAAACTATACTCAGGGATGGAACCTAGAAATAGCACACAACATTATTATTCAGACCGGTGGAAAACTGCCATTAAAGACTACAGTGCTGCAGTAAATAAATACACAAGTGTTGGTTTCATGTTCAGACATGACATTACCCTTCTCTTATTAATGTATGTGTTGTTATGTAACTAATTTGTCCGAATCTGTACTGTAATAACATGTTACTTTTTATTTTCCTATTTGTAAAGTCAAATATACTTCTGAAGTACTTATATTGTCAATAAACTATATATATATATATATATATATATATATATATATATATATATATATATATATATATATATATATATATACATATAAATATATATATATATATATATATATATATATATATATATATATATATATGTATATATATATAAATATATATATATATATATATATATATATATATATATATATATATATATATATATATATATATATATATATATATATATATATATATATTTGTGTGTGTGTGTTTGGGGGGGGGGGGGGTACGATTCACTTCTCCTGGATATATATGGAACTGTTTTGATGTGAAGATTGAAATGTGTTGAGTGTTGGACAAGAAGGAAGGAAGGAATTGGGTTTTACATCGCTTTCAACAGCCTAGGTCATATCACGACGAGATAGAAACCCGGAACCGGGAAGAAATTCCCTACTCTTCACGAGTGTTGGACAAGAACAGTTTACTGGTCACTAAGAGAACCATCAACAAACAGAGGGAGGGAGGACATTCAGCCAACAACTTAGTTATTATCACAAAGAAATAGCAAAATACATGAAACTGGGCATGTGAGAAAGTTACCAATTACTTGGGGTTAGCCGGTGATTTCACCTGGGTACTTACATTTCCTCAAATACTTACAATTGGCTAGTCACGAATTAGCCACAAAAGGGCATAAATGTGACGAAAAACGAAATTACAAATTCCAACCCAGACTCATGCCCATGTCTGCATTCTTGGGTGCCAGGTGTTCTAAATACTAGGCTACAGCAGATCCCCATCACATGTTAGTGAGGAAATAACTTTCCAGCTGACAACCCTATCAGCCGGAGATGCAGAATGAATTCATCCATCTATGCACCAACTTCATCTTCTCAATCTATATACTGTGTAACACTTTAATATAGAGTGTCAAATATTTAGCGCGGTAGCGTCAGTATAACATAATTGTGCAACATTAAGATAGCGCACTTAACCCTAGCCATTATCTTAGTTACACTCAAGGTCATATATAACTGAAACATAAATTCAAGGGACATCTGCTGTGCGTTGTTATAGCTAAATTAATATGCCCACTAAATAAACCAGTTATACAGTATATCTCAGCTATGGTTGTGTTGACGGACCTGAACGATAGATTTCAGTTAGTTACACCTATACAGTGACTCCTTTAATACGGATAACTTGGAAATCTTGCCAAGATCTTGCACTCCCTTGAGCCTCAGACAACGAATAAAGGCATGAAACAATTATATTTTACGTTGCTTTTGACGGTTTAAGTCATATCACAAGGTGAGTGAAACCTAGAACCAGGAAAAAAATGCCCATCTCTTTACGAAGAGCTTTTAATGGTTTCTCAGTTACAGAAGTATCATAGAAAATCCAATAAATGGATGAATGATTGCTTAAAGGCACATCGGCACACAACGGCCATTAAGTGCCATAAAATTTGTGTAAAACAATAGTCCTTTGTTATTGTTGAAAACAATAACAAAGCAATGAATAAGTAAAACTATTCACAAAACAATGAACAGTTTTAGATTATAAGTACTGCATAACAAGTTGAATCAAAAGAAACTAAACTCTTAAAATATTTCATAATCTGTAAAACAGACCAATCTCATGTAAATATGATAAAATGCTGTCTGGAGGAACCTTTTCAAAGAGTTCCTTAAAGCTATTTACACTAAAATGTCTATTTCTTGATTCAATAAAATCAACACAATCAAATAAGATATGCTTGACAGTCAAACAACAATCACACACTATACATTGGGGACATAGAAAGCCCAAACAATGCAGCACATTTAAATAGAAACCAGTCCAACCCGCAAACGGGTATCAGGTTGAGACATGATAGCGACCTCAAACCTGGACCGAAGAGCAATCTTTTTATTAAAGTTTCAAAGTGTACATATATGCATGTTTTTTTTATTTATCCATAGTCATATCAATATAGTTGTACAATCAGTAAAAGTAGAGTGTATCAACATTTTATAGGAAGAGGATGGATAAAAGAGGACGTGGTTAAGTAAAATATTGTGTTCAGGATACAATCATATGAATTATTATTTGTAATTGTCACCTCTTCTGTGGTATGTTATAGAGATATATAAGATACAGGGTGAACTACTATCCAGTATTATGCATTTATCAAATTAGTAAAAAATGTATCATCTGTGTTGTGTCTATGTATCATTCTCCACTCTGTGCAGATCAATAAAAGGTGTACATTTATCATCAATTACTTCGATCGTTTTTCAAGAATGTTGTCTTGTTAACAGGGGCATCCGATGTGGCATTGTGGTTGCTATTTCTGGCTCCCAAGCGTGAGGCCCCAGGTTCTTGTCTCTGCTGGATCCCTATGAGCAGGGTTGGCCTGATTGCTATATGAATGTGTGGTGTTGTGGAGGACCCCTTGGAACTATTCTTGAATAGAAGGGAATTTCTTCCCAGTTCCAGGTTTCTATCTGGTCGCAATATCACCTTAGCTGTTAAAAGCGATGTAAAAACCCATTCCTTCCTTTCTTCTGCTGATATTCACAAAATATAGCAAGAGTTAAGGTTTCCCTCGGAATATAATTTGTTATGTTTCCATCTGTAAAAACCTAATATTTTTGACTTGTTACGAATCTGCTTGAATAGTCTGATTAATTGATATCACAGAGCCATCTTTGATAACACCAAAGAACAAAACAAAACCTCCCTTATATACAAAGGAAGGGGGGAATATGTTTGTATGTTGCTTTCAACAGCTAAGGTCATATTGCGATGAGATTCCCTTGTCTTCACGAACAATTCCAAAGGGTCTTTCGAGTGCAGAGGCGCCATAGGCCGCCCTACACAAAGCCGCACATTCATATAGCGACCGGGCCAACCTTCTTATGTAGATCCAGCAGAGACTACATGTATATATATATATATATATATATATATATATATATATATATATATATATATATATATATATATATATATATATATATATATGTATATATATATATATATATATATATATGTATATATATATATATGTATATATATATATATATGTATATATATATATATATATATATACATTTATAGCGTTTATAATACTGTAGCGGAATGGATCCCTGGCCGAAGGAATGATCCGACTAACATACAGAATCACCTTACTTAAATAAAAGGTTTCTTAGTTCTCTCTTGAAATGAAATAAAGCTCAGTTGGGTTTTCTGACTCTTACAATAACGCTTAGCGAAGGTTGGGGATGGATGTGGTGTTGAAGAGAAGACGGGACAAGCAAGTATAAATCAACAATACAGTTTAATCATCACAGTACAATATACATACCACCGCACTCGTTCTCTATACAGCAGCATCAACACAATAAGTCCACTCAATGTAAATGACTATCTCGACATCACAAGTCCACAAAAAGTTTTTGATCTCTCTGATCTCTGGTCTCAATGTCTGGTAAATCCGGATGTAAATACACACTCTACTCAGCTACAGTTCCTCTCTATGCTGTCATCATAATCTTCCCTAAGTACACATAATAATCCGTGAACAGCTTCAGTCTCTTTCTGGCTACTTGACCTTGTAATCGTTACTCCCTGGGTAGTCCAAATCCAGTTCTCAAGCACCTTAATCCGTCTGTAAGCACCTCTGTCGTCAACTCTACTTCTACTCTACTCTAACTCTATTCTAAGACTGACGTGATTTCGAATCTAACCTAGTTTCCCGCCCTTCCTTCCAATCGCACGCGCGGTACATTAATCGTTGAGGCCGCACGAGCGCTACGTCATAGAGCACTCGAAATAACTAGATACTTTGTAGCACGTCTAAATGCTAGGCTCTGCGAAGGCGGAGACCCAGCTTACAATAATAGAAGTGACGGAACATGACCTGTTTCTTAGCCCTGGGGTCATTCCGTCACAATACCATTGTATGATTACCTTAGAAATTTATACATGGGAAATTGAATATTTATCAAAAAGTCTGAAACACCCGGTTAAGGTACTTGACAAAGATCTAACGATCCTCAGTACAATTAATTTAAAGAGGAACCTATTGATTGCCCTCTTGAGTTTCTACCCCGCCGAGACCACGTGTTTATGCTGCGCGCGCAGCTTTGCTAACTGTTTGCAATTGCTCACAGTCAAATAAGGACCTGATGAATACTGTCACGGGAGGCATATCAGCCGCACTCGCATCAAATTGCAAGCATTGGTACGGTTTTGAAAAAACGTCCACATTGATAGCTGTAAATACAGGCTATATGATAAGGTAAGAGGTATGTGTTGTATAGTGTGATTCTTATTGTTATTGATGACCATTGATGCGATTGTTATTGTTATTATTCGTGTTTTAGTTCTATTTTTCTGACAAAAGACTGTACTACACGTGAATACGATTTCAAAGTGAAACGTTGCAAAAAGAGTCAATGAACGTACAGATGCAAAATACAATTTGACGAACTAACCGGTGCAGCTTACCCACGATCTGATATACATGAAAATAGTATGATGTAAAGATGCAATATTTTGCAAAAGGTTTGTTGGAAATGTTTTCCAGTTAGGATGATCAAATCCTCTTTCAAATATTTTCAAGAATGATATATTTCGAGTTGCCAGATCGTCTGTGCATTCTAGGCGCAAATCAGTTGAATGGTTTAAGGTCATGAGTAGTACCATTGACACCTAGTTAAATGCCCGTCCCAAAGCATACCTTACAGCAGCATAATTTACAACTTTTCACACAAATAAAGGTATTCGGTTTATAGTCTTGTATCCACCGAAGTGCTCAAATGACATAATCTCATTACTTACGCAGGTGATGGTCACTGCATGTTCAGAGTTACCTTAGGGATATCATTAGCTACGCCCAATAAGACATAAATTTCGAATTCCTTACTGCTGAAGATTTTTACAAACCATAACCATGAAAATCTTACAACATTCGTATTATTATTTGCCATTACAAATCAAACCATCATTTTGTGTTTGTTTTCTTTTAAGTGGCTACCTGCCGGTGAAAAGGACGTTGCATACATGTTTTTGACCTTAAATGCCAAGAGAACTCTTTAAGAATAATCGTTTAACACTTTCACATCTGGAGTGTACACTTTGTCTGACACATATGAAATTACATTGATAAGAAACAATATATTTAGAACTATTTGTAACAAGGCATGGTACTCTGGTGTTCGTGTTGGGTTTAATTGTTTTGTCTATGCCAGCCAATGCAGAACCCTTAATTACTTTGGTTGCCAAGTGTTGTTAATGAATATACTTGGTTTTACTGAAATCATAATGTTTGGATATCAATTAGGGCATTGTCTAAACATATAGGCCCCAGGCAGTCTGGTGAAGGAGGAAGGGAGTTGACATTTGGAATGGGACATTGGCTCATGTCCACATGTAGGCCCCAACTCCTTTCCCTTTGAATAGCGGGCTTGCTGGCTGGTAGGGACAGAGAGGGTGAGAGAAAGCGAGAGGTACAGAGCGTGAGAGCCAGAGAGAGAGAGAGAGAGCAACAGAGAGAGAGACAGGGCAGAGTACATGTATTTGGATCTGAACAGCAATAAAGATATTACAACAAGTTCAGGTCTTCCACTTATCGGTTACATACTTCAGCATGTACTAGTAAGTGGCTGTACCAGATGGGTCAAAATCAACACTCCCTTATGGAAGATTTTCAAATAATTCTCTATTCACAGAGTGTGTTCAAAGTTTCCATGACCACGCATGTGCTACATATGGCAAAGGGTTTAATACTACCATTGAAAATATACAGGTTGATTCCTATAGAAGTCAAAATATCTGAAGAGAAGTAGTGAATGCTTTCATATCAACCTTTCACTCGATATATCTTCTGATATATCTTGTATTTTGGGAAGTTCTTTGTGAATTCGTAATATTATTATTGCAGCAAAATACAGTATACGTCTAGCGTACCAGATTTTAACTTGCATTTGAAATTTACTATTATCAGTCGACATTTTTTCCTGCAGTATAATGACTGAATTTTGATTAGAATAAGAGAAACAAAGGGGCCTTTTGAATGAAGCCTTAATGTTCTGATTTTGACGACGCAAATACGCAAGCAGATCATATAGACTAGCGGCCAAAAGCCCAAAATGGGAATTTTAATTACCCCACCGAGTAGCTCTTTTTTCTTGGTCTCAAATGAAAGGGGAGTATCTGGGATTTATGAAAGTACCGTGCCACCACTTGGGGACATGGTCAGATTTTTTCTAGAACCGATTTAGCCGACCACCCCAGGATTAGCCTGGTGACCAATTTTAGGGCAAATAAACTGGAAAAAAGATGGGTTGGGGGTAGAATATTTGGCCATACAAATTCGAACAATCCACTTCATGATACAAGTGACCACGTCCATGTCCCCAAGTAGTGGGACGGTACTTTCACAAATCCCAGATACTCCCCTTTTATTTGAGAACAAGAAAAAAGAGCTACTCGGTGGGGTAATTAAAATTAAAATTAATTGGAAGAAGGGGTCCTTTTTAAGACGTCCCCATGTCCACAATTTTGTAAAAGAAGGGTACTCTTTTGTACCCAGGTACGAAGTATGGGGGGTGAAAATCCCCTTACAATCCACAAAATATACGCGGCTCTGACGCCGAGTGACTGCCGAAGTGATTGGGCTTCCAAGTTTCCTGACGCTAAACAGGCAGAGGATTATAAAATCTTAAGTTAAAATACGTGTTTCCGTTCATCTAATGTCACGTTTTGATAAACTCGGAACTCCATGATTAACTTTGACAGTCAACTGTTCAGAGATGTTTCTCTAACTTAAACTAGCCTTTCTCTCAATGTGAAAATCACACCGTCCATTTTACATAGGATGAGTGTGTGATACAAATGTAAATAAACTAAAATCCGACTAAAACCAGGCTATTCTCTTCCAGCAGACCAGGCAAAGTTCCTATTCGGTGGATTGTATTTTGGTATGAAAGGCAGTTTGTATTCATAGTATAGTAGAGTATAAAATACGTATCATGAAAACTTCACGAACCTTGTTTCTACAGTCAGCTTTCAGTTTAAAAAATCTTTTTTCCAAAATTATACAAAAGCTGGGGTCAGTCTATCCTGGTTAAGACGGTAAGCAGCCATCGGGCTACCTGGTAAATTTAGTACAAGTCTTTGACCTATCCCTTCCCTGTTAGTACATGTAATCATCCTTTACTACATACTACAGATGGCTCTACCCCAAATGGTATGTATAATAAGAATCTGCTCTTTGCAGCTTTCAGAAACCCATGAGCCATTCACACACCCGTGATGGAGTTTTCTCAGAAATGAATGAAATAAATATCAAAGTTTGTAAAGAGAGGTAGTTCATTGTAGAGATTATAGGTGTCTGTAACACAGATTAATGTCTGTCAGTCTCGTTATAGATTTCACACTAAATCAGATGGCGTGAAGAGAGGATTGTGTACACAACTCATCCTATGTGTGCTCGCAGTTGAATCGAATCCATACCATATCTTACCTTTCAGAACAATGATACTTGCTGGCATTTACGAAGAGTCAACTGATGGCAATGCCATGTACATAAGAGGGAAAATATCACCGTAGTTAGGTGCCAGGCAATGGCTGGTGCCTCCTCGCACTCCTCTACAGTTTGACATATTTTCACAAGGATAACCCCAATGATGGAAAGGAGATAAATAACAAGTTTGATAAAAATGATATCCTAAGGTGATTTGGACGTATACAATATACATAATTTTTTCTCTCACTTCATTTCACGAATCAATGAAAATGCCCGTCGGATTAAAAGGAACTATACATATACGGCTAGGGAAGGAAGGTCCTGTGAGCACTTCGGTGGATACAAGATAGTAAACCGAACAACTTTACCTTTATGTCATACATATTGGCATTTTTAAAAACCTTTCGCAAACTTCTGGATTTTGGGGGTCAAATGTGTAGAAAACTATGGTAAGCATTCCAGGCAAATAATCACTATTTACGGATATCCGAAATTCAATTACGGATATCCGAATTCCATTTAAGTATATCCGTATATAATTTCGGATATCCGAAATTCATTTTCCAATATACAAAAATCAGATGAATTTTGGATATCTGTAAATGAATTTTGGATATCCGTAAATGAATTTTGCATATCCGTAAATGAATTTTGGATATCCATAAATGAATTTCGAATATCCGTAAATGAATTTTGTATATCCGTAATCACACGTGGAGGAAAATTAGGTCTGCATTCTAAACCACGTGTTTTCAACTATTATAAAATAATATGTATCTAGTCAATTTGTGTATAAACGTGTATTAACCTTATCATAACACTAAAGCTAAGTCTATTTAGAAGGAAAGTAATTGACAAATATGTCAAAATAGTTATAGATGGATGACTTAACATCTTGAATATACTTGTGTGGCGTATTGATACTTTTAAAATGGAATTCTCTCAAAAGGCGGAGCTAATGCAATGTTAGAATGATTTTTGGTTATTGGAAATTCACATGATTTTCGGATATCGTAAATGAATTTCGAAAATCCGTAAATAAATTTAGGATATCCGTTATTCAGCTGAATTTCGGATATCTGTAAATGAATTTCGGATATCTGTAAATGAATTTTGGATATCAGTTAATGAACTTCGGATATCCATAAATGAATTTCGGATATCTGTAAAAGATTACGGATATCCAAAATTCCGCTGAATTTCGGATGTCCGTAAATAGTGATTATTTGCATGGAATGCTTGCCATAGAAAACCACCCATAGTAATAACTAAATTATCTGAAATTTCTTTCCTGCTAAATAAACACAGATTAGCTGAATTTGAAGATATCTCATGATTTTATGGAACCTTTTACACTACAAGGCCGGTTCCATTTCCTGAAAACAAATGATTTTTATGAGGCATTTTGTGTTACAAGATAGTAGGCAATATTAGTAAGACATTTTTTGGGGTGCTGATTTCTAATATCCTGTCTAACATGCTCAGGTGTCAGTATTTTGACCACTCATTTGCATATCAAAATTGGTGCCAACGTCTGCGAAAACAACCCTTAAAACACGATAGTTTAGTCACAGGCAAGCTGTTGTTACTGTTTTTGGCAGTTGTTGAAGCATTTTCAGCGACATCAAAATTGGATATATTTGACCATCTTGATAACATTTGGAGTACCATACCACCCATATTGCCACTGGTTGCCACAGAAAGAGGACACTTTGGCGGGAAAAAGCCCAAAATAGGAGATTTTTTCAAAATAGGAGATGTATTAAAGTTATCCAAATTTAATTATATTGTGAAATGCTTATTATGTAAATTGCTAACAAAACAGATTGATTGCAAAGGTAGAGAGCATACCAGTATGTTGTAATGATTTAAACTGCGTTGCACTCTAACAATTGTTGTTTGCTAATTAGCAGGGCCTCTGCTCACACAGATAATGTCTCGATTACTTTCAATTGAAGTCATGAATGGTTTCATTGACATTTTAGGAAGAGTATAGCAACTGATGCAGATCAAGCCCCTGTTTGCTCAGATACTATGATGGCTACAAAACAAGTGTCTGATTAATCTCAGACAATACGTCATCATGTAATACTATTAGATGAGCATCCACAATCAAATACTCCATGGGGACCCCTCTCTCTCTGGACGTTCAAAAGCATATACCAGTGCTATGTTACCCATATCAGTTTGATATCCAATTTACTTGTATCAAAGGTAGCCCATATAACACGTTGTGTGAAATGCTTAAACTCTGAATTCAACAAAAATGAAAGATTAATTGCAAAAGTATAGAAGAAAGCTCTGGAGACTAACAGTTTAACTGGCATTTTGGCTATGCGGGGGAGCAACTGATGCAGATCAAGCCTCTGATGATGTGATATAATGGTAGTAGCAAGACAAGTGTTTGTCTAAACTGAGACGAAACGGTGATTGTGTGATACTACTATTTGAGCAGCCACAATCAGCTAATCCAAGGGTACCTCTCTCTCTCCCCCTCTCTCTCTCTCTTAGCAAGTGATGTGTTGCCCAATTACTTTGATTTCCAGTAAATCAAAAACATTGTGAATATGTTATTGCAAAAATATAGAATAAAATGTCAAGTTAGTTGTGAAAGTTAGGACTTGGTTGCTTTCCCCCTTGGAACTCACAAAGATGATGAATTTATTACTTTCATTTAGAGACATAATAGCTATAACTGTCAATTCAGCAATAGGGAAGCACCTGATGCAGACCAAGCCTCAGTTTGGTTTGATAAGATGGTAACAGCAAGACAACTGTTTGTATCCGGCAGAAGCCACCGCATAGCCCCAAGTCACTGGCAACTTTCTCACATGTTCAGGCCGGGATTCGAACCTAGGCAGTGGTGAGAAAGAGCGTACAGTCAGTGGCAGCGCCTCAGACCACAGGGCCATAAGAGGTATGCTACACTACTTTGCTGTGTTGATGAATTGATTGCCTTCATTTACACGAGCAGAAATTATTAGCTGACATTTTGGTAATACTGATGCAACTGAAGCATGGCAAGCTACTGTTTGATTTGATGCAATGGTAGCAGCAAGTGTTTGCCTACACTCATACAAACATATTGTGTCAATACCACTGTATGGCCACCAGAAATCCTATGTAGATACTGTGGTATGCCATTCCTGCTGAAAAAGCTATATTCTCTCAAAACATCAATTTCCCCTCTAAAGTTGGATTGCTCTTTACAGAAAAAAATTCATTTTCATTTCTAGAAAAATGAATGTACCTCTCTTTACAATTTCAAATTCATTTCTCGCACATTCAAAAGAAAGTTTCAAGACTGTCGTTCCAGTCACATGTCCATTGTATCATGGAGACATATCTTAGATTACATCATTAGATTAATTACACAAATTCCGTAATTCAGAAATTGCGGTGAAATAGGCGACGCTAACTGCTTGTTTCTGTGTGTTGTTACATGCTATTGTCATGGGCATACTTTAGCTATCAGAATAAGTACTCCAAGGCATGTTTCGACAGGCTATGCTTGCTAGTCAATACAAATCGTGCAAACTGTGTCTTATTGCAAAATTTCCTACCCCTGATTAAAATGTAAGTAAATTTATAGACATGATAAGAAGCAATGTTTGGAAATCTGATCATATTTTCAAACAGGAATTGAAGCATTTCCTCACAGGCACTATTCGATGATACAATATTTTGCTATAGATGAGAGTATGTTCCTTCTTTTTTGTTATAAAGAGTGATACAAATTTAAAAGTGCTTACCTAGATAAAGGTTTCTATTTTCATTTTGTCTCATGTTTTTGTAATCTTTTGGTTTTGAACTATAATCTTCCAAAATGGCACTTTTCATCAATTAATATCCCGTAGCAGGCACATACTTGTTCAAATATTGATATCGATCAAAAGAACACCTGTGATCAATGCAATGTTGCTATCAACTCTGTGGCTGTTGCGCACAACAGTTTGTACGAAGCTTTTTCATGGATCAGACTTACGAAAGTGCCCGTTCACTATACTTCAGGTATATATGTGTATGTGTCATTTCCTGATTTGCCGATTTTATTTACAAAACATTGATTGCTCCTGGGTTAACCTTATCTTCTGATGTGTCTGTTTGCATCATACGGTGATATAAATCGCTCAATATTGCATAAACAGGAGAGGGAAGTACGTACATTGCTTAATCAATTTGCATGTACTCTTATCTGTGACCCTGTTCATAGGATAACATTCACTTGCTTTATGACATTTGGTATATACTCAGAAAGGATAGACAGGTATTCTTCAGTAACCAATCCTTCGACTTTGGCCATCACTGCTCAACAAAATAGTGTAAATCCTTTTTTACATATTTAAAGGCCATTTAGACCTCTGCTACACAACGATATAGAGGCATCCATGTGTTAGATATATTATCTGATACATTTATTTCAGACAAACATTTTGATACCAGCCACTAACCCTCACCAAGGTGGCTTAAGGTGATTTATGAATGTTTTTTTACTGACATGTGGAAAACTGGTGGTTAACTCACTTTTCCCCAAAAATGTCAACAATTGGGTTATGACAATTTAGTACTATAGATTACTCGTAAGTATTGCAGCTTGGTGGTGATGTTGAATTAGATTATAGCTTCCACCAGATGGTATTGGTTGTGGTGAGCATTTTAAATGATACATGTAGTCCAGATGAAACCGTTATACCAAACACTAACTCTTTAAGGTTAAAGAGTTTAGGGTTGAACTAACTCTTTAAAGTAGGCCCTGTTCCTAATCCACCTACTGGCCATTGGATTTCTACTGGCAGCCAGTTAACATGGCAACCAGATTATAAATGTATTAACAATTTGTTTTCGTTATATTGCACCTTTTTCATCCCTTAACTGTTCCACTACCTGCTGACTTAATTGTTAATACTGTACATGTAGAACAATATATCTTATTAATGTGTTTGTTTCATTAACAATAGTTTTAGATGTCGGAATTTGTGTAGAAAGGTTAATTTAGAATACTGCAACTTGGTGACCAGGTCAAAATCAGGTTTAGATGACCCTTGATGATAACTACTGATTCAGAATTTGATTCTTTGCCCAGGAAAACCTACTTGTAGACACCAGGATCATGTTTCTAGCTGATCTGGATGCTTAAATATGCAGAAATATAGCTTTCTGTAGCGACCATTTTGAATTCCAATATGGCCGCCAGTTGCCATGGCAACTAGTGTGAAAATGTATTCAGGTTACTAAGTTGGTGTTTAACTGTGTCATTGCAAAGTAACATGGGCCCAGTTCAGTAAAACATCTTTATCCCTTGAGTGTTATACTAACTTGACATGTCTGAATAAGGCTGAAAATGTTCGCTTTTTTACTAAAAGGGGTTCTAGGTTCATATCCAAAAGCGGAACTTTCATTACATTTCAACCAAATTTGTGATAGAATAGACTCCTGGGCCTCTGTGCCCATGCTTACAAGTGAAAGCTACTGTATTACTCCCTACATATATCTTGAAAAAAAAACTTTCATTGAAAGTGGTAGAATTTAATCTTGATGCCAAACCTACAGATTTGCATGTAGGCTTCCAAATAGCCTCTTTTTGACCTTGAACTCAAGGTCAAGGTCACAATCAGTCATGGCACATGTGTCATTAGGTAGAGTATGGTATGCCCTCTTTTCCATGCATGGAGACTGCATGTTGGACTTTCAGCATTCATTGCGAAAGTGCATTTTTTTGGCATTTTATAGCATTTTTGAGCAAAAATGTACATTTTTAGAGATTTGCTCATAAATAATACATTTTCTAGAGTAGGAACTAGATATTACCTACAGATGGCATCTCTGGGGTGCTGCTTCGCACTGTATCACAATAATTATAACCAAGTAGCATGCAGCATGGAGAAAAATGTGATGTTCAGCTTCTAATTGTTTAACTTTGAAATATGAGAAATGTGATATGGTTTCCTTAATACTCCTTAATACTCTGCGCGATAAAGATGCCACATTTGGAGCAAATCTGTTACCATTTGATACCCAAAATGCATGTTTCAAATGGTTACGTTTTGGTAAATTGATATTGGAAAAAGTACCAAAAATGACTCCTGGTATGTGGTCTCAAACTCTATCAATTATAGATAGTCAGAATTGATCGTATTATGAGCAAAGAGTGAAGAAGAAAATTTCTTTAAAATTTCTTTTAAAAAGATGTGTGACATGCGAAGATCGTGGCACTGCATAGAGTTTCAATAAATCACACTAGATTGACATCTAGAAAAAGATTTTTGTGTGTAAAAACTGAGTGTCTACTTTAGCTACAAAGATAGAAGAAACTTAAATTAACATAAAAAAAATGTAACATGCAAAAGAAATTGCAAAACCTACCCTAAACATTAAGAATATCTATATGCCAAACAAAGCTGAGATTATGCGGTTAATGCTAAGGGCTTTTCCCCAAGAAACTAGAGGGGGTGGTAGGATTGCACCTATTTTATACCCCCACGCAATAATTTATTTCATGATGAAACCCCATAGATAATTTACCGAAATAAGTATTTTTTAGAACTAGAATAGGGCAAGTCTTACTGGTGTATAAGTCAATGCAATGCTTTTCAAAAGATAGCAATATGCAAGCAAAAATCGTACATTTTAGTTAAGTGACCTATATTTTGACCCAGGTCCTCAGCAGTGCAGGTACCTACAGTTGTCAAAGTACAAAAATAATTTCATTTGCTACCTAAATAAGTCATATTCAGTCCCTTGTTTTCCTCCACTTAAATTACAACTGCCTAGTCATGACTAAGCTGCAATATGGAAGAAAGGTTACGTAAAAATCCTAATTCTAGCTACTACTACTACTACTACTTCTACTACTACCAACAGATTTTCACAACTTAGCCGCAATATGACAGAAAAAGTGATGAAATATCCAAATGCAAACTACTACTACTGCTTCTACTACTACTACTAATATAAGTATTACTACTACAGTACAGACATTTAATTCCTGCACCAGTCGACCGGACGTCTGCCATTGTCTGGTTGTTCAAATACCCATTGATAACATGTCAAAAAATAATCCAAGCACATCAATGACACACGTAGCTTGCGAATCAAAGCTACGTTCAGTCGTGAGGTCATTCATTCATCCATGACCATGAAACAGGGTTGCAATCGGGCGTGCAGTCGTTGATTATGCCCGGGCTGCCCACGCATTTAGTGCATGATTAAATGTCGGCACTGTACATGTGCAAACTTAATTGGGCGCGCCCTGAACAATGTGTGAAAACACAAGAAACAACAGTTGACTTGCATTGACGACCTTGTTGATTGCGAATCAAAAGGGGGGGGGGGGGGGGAGAGGGGGTTCAACACACCCACTTTTGAAACATACATCTCCCAATTTACTCGCATTTCATGCAGTTATGAACTTTTTAAAATAAATGACCTCCCTTCCCCCCCCCCCCCCCCCCCCCCCCTGCATAACCATATATTAAAAAACAACTGACTCCGCCCTAATCAGGATTCCAAGTCCCGCCCCTGGTGGCAGTAGTAGTAGTAGTAGTAGTAGTAGTAGTAGTAGTAGTAGTAGTAGTAGTAGTACTACTACTACTACTACTACTACTACTACTACTACTACGCATGCTATATCAGTGTATGCCTCATTAATCGTACCCCGTTCAGGAAGCTGCTTTGGCGATGGTTTATGTATTTCTCAACAGTAATAATTATTTGTATATAATGAATTACATCCTCCCCCCTTTCCTCAGTTTTGATCTGATCTCCCTGATTTCAATAACTGTTGAGAAGAGCCTCATTTGAAAACATTTCGAATTTGTTTTTTTGATTATCAACTCTTTTTCAACCATATCTATGCTAATTTGTGACTAACCAGTTGTAAGTAGTGGAGGAAATCAGTCTACCTGGCAAGAAACATAGTCTAACTCCAAGTCAATGGCGACTTTCACCCAAGCTGGGATTCGAAACCGTGCAGTGGTGAGAGATGGCAAGCAGATGCTAGGCCATCTAAATAATCACATTAACATTTAAACAGAACTTTATAGCATTGAATGGCCATGAAGTAATCTAGTAAAGTATCAACGAAATTCTTTACACAAAAATGTTTTTTTAAGCTACCAAATGGGAATCGGGATGAAGACTCCCTATGTGACAACAATGCATACAATCAGTCTTTGATTATGGAAGGTTAAAACCATTGTCATGCGCTACTACTACTACTATTAATGAGGGCCTGCTGTGATGGCCGTGTGGTCCAAGGCGCCGCCACTGATTGCACGATGTCTCTAGATAGTCACGAATTAGACACAATGTGGCGAAAAACGAAATTCCAAATGCAACTAGCTACCAATAATACTAATACGGTAAGAGACGGCAAGCAGATGCTAGGCCATCCAAATAATCACATTAACATTTAAACGGAACTTTATGGCACTAAATGGCCATAAAGTATTCAAGTAAAGTATCAACGAAATTCGTTGTTTTTCTTTTCACAGAAATAGGGTTGTTTTAAGCTACCAAATGGGAATCGGGACGAATACTCCTAATGTGACAACAATGCATATATAGAGAAGAGTCGGACCTACAGAATCAAACAAAAGATTCGCAAACTGTGTGAATGACAGTCGTGCATATTGTGGTCCGATTCTTCTCTATATATCACCGATTAATATATATATATATATATATATATATATATATATATATATATATATATATATATATATATATATATATATATATATATATATAGGTCTTTTTAGGAACTATGGGCATGATACATGTAAGTTAGATTTGGTATAGGTTTTCGTCTACATATGACTATATATTTTTCATATCGTTATTGATAAATATGATAGATATGTGGCAAATATGTGTCCTCGTATTATGTTGGTAATAGCCATGTTTTTGTTGTGTTTATATGTGTAATATGGGCTCAAAGTATGCCAGACATGTATGAACGATAATATATCGTTATGTATTCAACAGAAATGCATGAAATATAATGCGCTTACTTCCAGTCTCGCTCGTAACAACCAGAATATGTCACATCTTATTAAAAAAGATATCGTTGCTAATATCATATTGTTTAGATATAATTTAAAAGGGGAATTTTTAGTAGATCATAACTCTACTTGAAAAATGTTGTTAATTTATGTTAAATTGCTATAGTATTTTCAAAAGTAGCAAAATTCTAGACGAGAGATGACATTTGGACCTTTAGGCATGTATGGGTTAGGTTCAGACCAAGTGAAATTTGATATGCGGCTTTTTAGCAAATAGTTGGTTATTTAAACTAAACCATTTTGTCAATCTTCTTTGCGTTAAAATTAAATCTTGCATTTGTATCAATCAATTCTGGTTCAAATGGGTTATTAGCTAAGGAACTGGGACTGTCCCCACTAGCCGAGTGGTCTATGGTGTTGCTATTGACTGCTCCCTGTTCTCATAATAGTTATGGTCAATATAGCTGAATAAACGGAAACACAGAAAACCCAGTTCACCTCAGACAAATAGGGACCATGCTGAAGTGTCCGAGGTTACAGACATCTGAGTCAAGTTATTAACATTCAAGTATATTCCATACATTAATGGGCAAACTGGTATGGAAATGTGTTAAATGCCATGTTTATCAACAACTTAAAGCTAATGACACAAGCAAATCTCAAAATGACCATGATGCTTTTAGCGTTTCCATTAATTCTCTGCGTTTATACAATATATAGCTTCTAAAGTAACACAGCGTTAAAATCCAGTTTTATTATTGCCCCATTAATATATAATATTGATGTAACCTAGAGGCGTGTTAACAATTCATAACTATTACTGTTACGGCAGAGGTCGGTGCAAAATTTGGAATGTGTAAAGTATGTCTTTTTTTAGCTTTTAGAATTGTATACACAGGTATATGTGATTTATAATTATGTCAATGTATACAGTCCCTGATGGTAGGTGGTTCAATTCGTGCATTAATGTCTGTTACAATTTGTTTATATAAGTGATTTGTTCACATATGTGTTAAAACAGCATTGGATTACACTTTGTGTGCTTTATGAAATGGACCAAAATGTTGCTTCAGTCATACCTTTTTTGGTTTATTTCAGATATGCAACACACTCATGGCAGTCTCTTCCCAGCACACCGAACAGCATGTGTATTTGCGTCATGGTTTCTAAAATAGTAACTGGAAATGGAAAACAACTAAATAATGCAAGCTTTTTAGATATCTACACATCATAGTAAGCACCGATAACTAACTTGATTAAAAAATATCCCATACCACTTATACTTTCTGGAAAACAGAACGTGGGTGACGGATTTTACCCTGCAGACAAAGAAAGTTTTCCAGTGGGTCTAGAAACCTTTAACCCTTTGACATTTGGAGTACACAGAATCAGACACGTGGAAACATTGCATAACATTGCGTCACAAACTGAAGGCAAGTGTCTCTGTAGAGTTTTAAAATCCTTTTTGGATATTTTTCTCAAAACATTCCTTTATATATTGAGTTATGAATGTACATTTATAATCAAAGTTGTCAGACTCAGATTTCATTCCAGTTGAAAGTCGGTTAATCAGCCATTACGAATGTGTACATTTGTAAACTAACTGCATCACTCCAGGACTTATTCCTATAAGAGCCAATATGGCTGGAAATGTGACGGTAGCTTCAATTCTTGGAGAGCTCTCCGCAAACACATGGATGGCACTTATGAATACTACATCAGCAGGAGAAAACCCCGGAGAAAACAGTTCTATTATAAACACATTGTCTGCTAACATGAGTCTTACAACGGATGCCACCACACTCAATTCAAATACTTCACTAGCCATGATCAACACAACTGCCGCAGTGACTAAGGCAATAGGCAAACCCATCAGATGCCTTCGAATGCCTCGCCGGGATCCAGACTATTTACGTTATGCAGATATTTTTGGTATATATCTCTGTAGCATTGTAATAGTGTTTGGTTTGGTTGGGAACACATTGGCCTTTCTCACCTTCATGAAAGAGAGGAATTCCTCGACTGTTTTACTGTTCAAGACCCTTGCATTGGTGGATTCTATGGTATTGGTTTTCTACGCTTACTTTCAGGTTTACTTTGGTTTATTTCGAATGTTTGAAATGTTAAACAAGGACAGAGTTTTCATGTCCATCTTTCCTTATATGGCTGGCTTGAAAGAGATTTTTGAGACCTTATCCGTGTGGATCCCGCTTGTGGTTGCCTTTGAGCGTTACATCGCTGTGTGCTGGCCCTTCAAAGCTAAGACTTTGTGTACTCTGAAGAAAACCGTCATTGCATTATCTGTTCTCGTAGTCCTAGCCCTTGGGCTCAATCTAGTCATGTTTTGGTCCTACCAGGTGAAGTACTATTATGACCGATGCACCAAGTTGCGCTGGCCCTATTCCTCATTGTCCGTCTTGGGTAGAAAAGAGGGCTTTCAGATTGGTTACAAGACAATAGCGCAGCCATTGTTGCGTCTTGTCCTACCATTCAGTTTTCTCTGCTTTCTGAATGCACGTCTGATCATTGCACTTTGCAGGGCGAGCAAAGAGAGGAGCCAACTTTCCTCCAATCAGAATCAGAGGGCCGAAAGAAGCATCACCATCGCCGCTGTCTCAATGATCATCGTGCTTTTGGTCTGCCAAACCTTGGCTGTCGTTCGCAGTATCATGGCCGGCATTGGCAATACCGTTCCCGGGGTTGTTACCAAGGGTTTTGTGGAATTTTTCCAAAAATCTTACCCTCCTGCCTTCTTTCTGGTTGCGTTGAATTCCGCAATTAATTTCTTTATATACGTTGTAGGCATCAGAAGATTTCGGGAAAATCTTTTCAAAATCATAACCTGCGCATGCGCAAAGAGTGGAAGTCATGGAGACGATACTTCCGGCTCAAACACAGCTACTCTGAAAACTGAAACATCTCACCTGTGAAGTTTTGTCAGTTTGTGAAATAGAAATCAGGGTCAATTTTGCTGCATCATTGACGTTAAATGAAATATCTAAAATAATTCAATTCAAACTGAAATCACTTTTTCTCAAAATCAAACACTCTATGACCGAATTTCTTGTTGATAAATGATATAACTGTGAGTATTGATATACAATGTTACTATGGTGAAATAGGAAAACTTAAGTTTATATTCCATGAATCCTTGAATTGGAAGTGTAAACACGAATGTAATATGCGTAAAAATGCATGTTAATAGTGTGACTTCAAGTTTGACTCAAATGCAAAAGTAGGTCGAAAAATCAGAGTTTTGGTTTGTGCAAAAGCTTAAACGTGTGTGTGTCTTTTCTGTTTTTAATTTTTAACATTCATACGCAGCCAAGTGACCATGGATCCGCTTGTCTCATTATCTTGACCGTGCAGCAAGTGAGACTTTTAACCATTTGCTCGCAGGCGACCGGTCGAAAGGTACAGGAATTAAACATCTTTACTGTCCAACGCCCTTTTAAATTACAACGCCTCTCTCAAAGTTCTGGTGGTTCGATTCCCACCCATAGGAATAGTTTCATGCATGAAATATTGTGGTATGAAGATTTCATGCATGACAATAAATGAAAATGAACATTTAATGAATGAAAATGAAAATTCCATGCATGAAGATGTGTACAGCCTAAATACCAATGAGATTTGCTGGGGCGAAAATACTTTGCTGGGGCGAAATTTCCATTTTCTTGCACGGCGATATCATTTTCATACATGAAAATGAAATTTTCAAGCATGAAAATAGAAGATTTCCATGCATGAAAATAAAATGTTCATGCATGACATTTTCATGCCACGATTTATTCATGCATGAAACTTTTTATAAGGGCATATTGCACCCGAGGCAGCTATCAGTAGTGGTGTTTTTCCGGAGTTATCCGGTTTCCAAATACAATCCAAGATCCAATCAATTAACTTACCATTTTAGGGTTTTAGATGGCTCTCAAGGTTTGTGTTTAAAGGAGATTCCTTGTGCTATGGTTTCTATTTTAGACTATCTTATACCATCTTCTAATGCTTCTGTCGTAAGAAGGGCATTTTTATTTATTTCCCTGAGATGGATATTATACTTCGAGTCTTTTCCTACTACTACTACTACTACTACTACTACTACTGCTACTACTACTTCTACTTCTTCTACTACTACTACTACTACTACTACTACTACTACTACTACTACTACTACTACTACTACTACTACTACTACTACTACAATATGGAAGCGTTTGATGAAGATAACATTAGGATTGCTCGTAAAGTCAATGTCGCGTTGTCTTCGATAGTCATCTTTTGTAACGTGTTGGCAATGATTGCTATGCGTCTTGGAGTGAAAAAACAAAACATCGTTTCATTACTTCGCCGAATACGTCAGACATGCTGATAGCTCTGATATCGCAAATTCAGGAAGTGATTAAACTAAGCAAGATGAAATGGTGTGATTTAAATGACGCTATGTTTGGTGTTTAGGATACCTAGCTATGGGGAGTAGCCTTGTGTGTATTGCTTTAGATCTTTATATTGCACTATGTCATCCATTGCGCTATGACGTAATCGTGACGTCCAGAAGGGCAAACATTCTCCTGGTCGTAGCGTGGACCTGTAGCGGCCTATGCGGTATGTCCATCTCTTATGTCGAGTGCAAGTTATGCTTCTGCGCGGGCAGGATATCTGTGAGATTCAAATAAATGGTATGTGCAATTTGTATGTTGGCATATTTGGAACCTACGGTGCAATGTGTACCACGTCGCTGGTGGTTTTCTATCTAAGAGTCCAATGGACCGTTTGGGGTATGTCCAGATCGGTTCGGCCATCGGCTACCACTGAATATAGCGGTCAGCAGTCCACCAACGCGGAATCCACAATGAAGGCGTTTTTTGACCATCTAGATGGTGGTGCTAACCATGGTGATTTTCCTGTTGCCAGGCTACGTTATTGTATTATCTAGCACCAGTGGCATTGTGAAAGTTTTCCTTACGCTGCGTATCGCGTCAGACTGGGCCACAATAAACTGTAGTGTTGACCCACTCATCTATTCTTTCAGAATGACCGAACTGCGAAATGGCTTCAAAAAGATGTTAACCTTCATGAAACGAGCCTAATGTACCCTTTACCTTGGTAATTGTACAATATTGAATTTAGATAAGATAAAAATTCAATAATGAACTATGAATGTCCTGGATCCTGTTCAGAAGCTGACGTTTTTATCAGATACCATTTTAGCAGCACGCATCGCCTGTTTCAAAATGTGATTTATTTGCTATATTTCATCAAAATCCTATTCTGTATTTCGAAATATAACTCGCAATTTATGTATCAACCTCAAATGTATTTATCTTATAAAGTATATGAATGTTCATTTATTCACAAGGTTTCAATCTTATCTTTCATATGCTTATGTTAACGTTATATGTTCAGATTAGAGTATTTGATAATTCGGTGTGCATATTTATAAAATTCTGTGGGAATTACCTCATCATATACTAGACAGATGCAAGGAGGTCCTTTCATTCATATCAATTATATCTGTACTGATGTTGTTTTTTTCGAGTATTGAGAAATCTCTGTAGACCTCCTTGCATGTGTTCCATGGACCTAACTGCTTTTTGAAATTACCTAGAGAATCAAACAAAAGATTGGCAAACTATGTGAATCACAGTCGTGCATATTGTGGTCCGATTCTTCTCTACATATGTCCGATTAATATATATATATATGTATATATATATATATATATATATATATATATATATATATATATATATATATATATATATATATATATATATATATATATATATATATATATATATATATATATATATATATATATATATATATATATATAAATATAACATGCTCTGCTCGCAGAGATATACATATGTTTGGCAGGTATTTTTGGGAGCTATAGGCATGATTCATGCAAGTCTGATTTGGAATAGCTTTTCGTCTACGCATGACTATATATTTCTATATCGTTATTGATAGATATGATAAATATGTGACAAATATGTGATGATACATATGTGACGTCGTATTGTGTTGGGAATATCACCATAGTGTTTTCGTTGACAGGTGTAATATGTGTTCAAAGCAGGGTCTTAGCCAGCAGACTCTCAGGGCGTCTTTTTGGCACCCTGATCCACGAAAAATACCTATTTTTTCATCTTTTTTTAAAGGGGGGGGGGGGGAGGCACCCTATCTTTTGGTCAGAATTTTTTGAAAATTATTATAGCAAGTAGATATTTTAAAAAGTCCAATTCTTAAATGATTACTAAAACATTTCCTGGAGAAATGAAGCATATAATTACTTGATTTGTCAATGTATATGGTTAGTATGATGACTTTTATTTTTTCAGTAAGGGGGTTAGGATACCCTGTCTTCTGGAAACCTTGCACACCCTGTTATGAAAATCCTGGCTAAGATTCTGGTTCAAAGAATGCCAGACATGTATGAACGATAATACAGTATGTATTCAACGTGAAATTATGTTTTTCTCTACCTATGTGCATGATAGATAATAAAAATGTATTAATTTCTTTAATGCTTGTTTTCTCATCTAT
Source organism: Maea johnstoni (assembly GCA_963942565.1). NCBI lineage: Eukaryota > Metazoa > Annelida > Polychaeta > Spionida > Magelonidae > Maea > Maea johnstoni. Next base: position 33,425,857 of record OZ012700.1, read on the forward strand.
ACATTTAGTGTTGCCATTCTAATAAACCTGTGCGCCATATAGGCTCCTTATGAGGTAACGCAGGGACCATTAGCGAAAGTTTTAAAAAGTACACACACACACACACACACACACACACACACACACACACATATATATATATATATATATATATATATATATATATATATATATATATATATATATATATATGTATATATATATATATATGTATATATATATATATATGTATATATATATATATATATATATATATATATATATATATATATATATATATATATATATATATATATATATATATGTATATATATATGTTTATACATATATATATATATATATATATATATATATATATATATATATATATATATATATATATATATATATATATATATATATATATATATATATATATATATATATATATATATATATAAATCTTTTATATATATATATATATATATATATATATATATATATATATATATATATATATATATATATATATATATATATATATATATATATATATATATATATATATATGTGTGTGTGTGCGTCATACAAAATAATTGGGTAATAGCAGTTACAGAGCAATTATGGTTGTGAAAAATACTTAGTGGCGCCATACTTATTCAAACCATACACCTCATATACTCATCCTCCATCCTTATCTCCGGGTGCAATCAATTAGCTTTTTAAATATGGAAACGGTCTAATCAAAATATCATCTTTCGGGTCATTAATTTATAGCTATTTTAGTGATAAATGTTCAGCTCTGTTATTCTGCTGGACACTAATCACTAGGTGGGTCCACAGGGGCTTAAAGGGACGGATTCGCGGGGTACCCTTCTAGAATGGATCGCCACACCAAGTTACATATCTGTACGGGAATTAAAACATAACACATACACTGCCAGGAATACTGGTCTGCCATGTTGAAATCATTTTTCTGCTGTTATATAGGAATTATGGGGCAAAATCAAGGAATTCAAGAATCGAATTTTAACCCAAAGTTGGTATAAGTCAGAATTGCGGAGTTTAATTTTCACCTATTATTGCCTAAACTATTTACACAATTACACATGAACAAACTGACCGATCATCGTGTTAGTTTTCAAACCAGAGATGGTTAAAGTTTTGTGAAATAGGACAGATTTTCATAAAAATGGCACAAAAGAATTACTCATTTGGTACCATATTTGCCCTTTCTTATATTAGATATTGTTTTGCAATGGAACCCATTTTATACATAAATGATTTTTTTGCTATCATGATTATCATATTCATTGAACTAGATGATTTAACACGTTTTCTTAAAACTTGTTAAAGCATCTAGTTTAACAAATAAGATAATCACATTAGCAAAACATCTCTTATGCTACTTTTTAGAATAGGCAGGTATAGTCATTGTGGTACATATCTAATAAAAATCTGTTTCTGTAACAATTTCTTTTCAAAATTGGCAGTTGTGTCAGAAAAATTGTAATAATATATTTTTGATTGTTCAATACTCAATAGGTGTTACGGGTTTTAAGAATCGTAAGACATTGACTATATATATTACCTGATTACTGAGGTGTGGATGAAAATATATCGCCTTGAAGACAATAGTATAGTGGCGACATCTATACAGAGTTTTCTGCAGCTACACACAGTGACGTCGAGGCAGCGACACTGCACGTGGTTCGAAAGCGAGAGCTCTTGTTCCAGCAAAATCCGAAAGAGGGCGCCCTTCTTATATATGCAAATGAGCCGACGCCATCTTGGATTGTACTTGATATGGCTTTAGAGCAGTTTATGCATTTCACCTGAGATCCTTAATTTATTCGTAGATATTGTATGTAGCAAACCGGAATGTATCCTATAGGTCCTCGTAAGTATGAACTTAATACCAGTAGTATATTTTAGGTTCTACAAGGTTTGGTAGGACGATACGTTTCTCCTAGAATGACAAAGAACCTGCAGTTGGAAAGGGGACTTGCATATCTCAGCAGTGTTGTATCGAATATGTTTTGCGGAAACAATAAGTTCGTATTTTTTCCATTGTTTAAACACATCTCTTGAATATTTATCCTCACATTATGGAGGCGAAAAGCCATCTGGAACTATTAGCTATCTATATTCAAAAGAAAGAATATCCATTCATGTTATTTCAACTTGAAGTGTGCTCCACAAGCTGTTGTCAGTTCTGTTATGGTTGTGGCTTCGATCTTACCTCAAATTACCTGCGAAACAAAACAGTCACTGAGACTGTTCTACTGTCTCATTGACTCTACACCTACAGTGAATTCAGAGGGATATATGTGTAACTCTTGATATCTCTCTTGAATTCTCTGTTCCGTTTCGCATTTTTGAAAGGATACAGTTGTCAAATTCATGCATTCACCCCCATGGCTTAGGCTACCTATCTATAATTTCAAGCAGCTGACAGCCATGATGATAGGTACACATGCCTTGAGGCCTACCCTGAGGGCTGTCACACACAAGGCAGGATTTTCAAAATTCACCCGTTCTCTCAGTGTGTGACATGTGTTTGAATAGACCTGGCATTATAATTACTAACTGGGTGTCCGAAATGGACATTCACTCATTCAGTATGCATGTATCATGAATGATATTTTGACAACAAACATATTTACATACATACACTTAAAAATGCATGTTATCTGATCATGAAGTGGCCCCTTTTTGTTATTTTCCTGTACTTAACTTAGCTAAAACTAACAGGCAAGTTTTTAAAAGAAATTAACAGCCTGCTTAAATGTTCTTCATCCCTTGTCCGAGAGACAACCTTAGCTAGCAGGGTCTTTGTTAGTCGGGGGCGACTCTAATACCGATTTTATATACTGATGCTTTTTGGTATTTATAGAGTAGGGGATAACGCCTATACCCTGCTGTGGTAGTATCCATCCTTCCCAAATTTCTCCGTCGGTGCCAAATTTACTACATACCTGACTGCTCCAGGATGACTAATATAAACTAGCAATGGGTGCCGCTAACTTCATGTGTTGGTAAAATCGCTTTTAACAAAACGGTAGTCCACCATTTTGCAGAGATTGCGAGAGGTCATCACAAGCTTTCATCAAAGAGCGACTTCTATTTGTAATTCGCCACATGCGGCCTATTGTTTATGATGGTCTTGGGCCTGCCGCATGTGCCAAATTACAAATATAAGTCGCTCTTTGATGAAAGCTCGCGATGACCTCTCGTAATTTTGGCAAAATGGTGCACACCATTTGATAAACAAACCTTCTCAAGAAATCTTCTGCTTTGGACTACCGTTTTGTTAAAAGCGATTTTACCAACACACAAAGTTAGCGGAACACATTGCTAGCTTATATTAGTCATCCTGGAGCAGTCAGGTATGGAGTAAATTTGGCACAGACGGAGAAATTTGGGAAGGACGAATACTACCACAGCAGGGTATATGCTGTATCCCCGACTCTAAAACCAAATAGCATCAGTATATAAAATGAGTATTAGAGTCGGCCCCGGCTAGGTCTTTGTATGTCACTTAGACACCTAAAGCCTTGAGATTAATGGAGCAATTCAAGATCCCCAAATTTTTGGGCCAGCATTTTTTGAAAATTAAAAAAAGGGCAAATTACACTTCTGACATGTCATAGTTCATAGAAGATGTTTTGTTAGGAAAAGATTGGGTTATTAACTTATTACCCGAAGGGGTCAAAATTCTTCTTATAATTTTTTTGCCTGTTTAAAAGGGAGGTTTTTCATGAAACTGCCTGTCCAAATGACAGTCTGGACTGATTGTGGCCAAGTCTATGGACAACACAAACTATAGGATTTCCTGTCATCACATGTACCAAATTCTTGCATGTCCATTTCAGACATCCTGTTTTAAAACTCTTGAGCATTATGACCCTGTTGAATGACATACATGTACTAAGCTACTGATAATTAAAATCCATTCTTAGTCAACTGAACATTCCTGATTATATCCTAAGTACATAACTAGTCTTAAATGCAAATACTGTCTTATCAGTTCTCAACAGCTGTCTGGGGGGGGGCAAACTCCCAGACATCTCTTCACAGAACACCCCTTAATAGTTATAACTCATCCTCCAACTAGTAAGGGCTTGACCAGGGTCTTAGTCAGGCGGTCCAACTTCGACAATCCTAAAATTTTGGGGTACCCTACTCAGGGTCTTAGCCAGGATTTCAAAAATAGGTTTTCTGAATTTACTGCCTGTCCAAAAGACCAGCAGGACAGGTCCTGACTAAGTCCCTGACCCTACTCCTATTTTTCCAGAGGGGCCGCAACATGGTCTCCCAGCAGGGCGTCTGGGTGTCTTTTTGGACACCCAAACCCTTAAAAAGCACCCCTCGGGACACCCAAAGTTTTGGTGAGGAATTTCTTAAAATGTCAATCTCAAGCATATAATTTGACTTTTTTCATCTCCAAGTAATTCTCATGACATTCTATAGGGATAACACACCTTATTTTGATAAATTTATACATATTTATGGTTGAAATCTGAGAATATTGTGGTACACCCTAAAATTCTGGACGTCCCAAAATTTAACAAATGCCAAATTTAGGCACCCAGTTCTAAATCCTGGCTAAGTCCCTGGGCCACACTATAAACTTAGTTGAGAATCATCGTTAATCTGCTTACAAGTGGCGACAATGCATTATAGCCCTTGAGCAATAAAATATTGCACAGTTAACATTGAGATGAAAACTTGAATTTGCATTAATTTTATAGAAATTAGGGCTGATATGTGATATGAAATTTTGGGTGTCCAAATAACAACCAGGCCATATATGTTCATGAATGTTCTTTTTTCAACTGTTTTTACAAGCCATGCACTACTGCACCGTCGGTGATGATAAATGCTGGAATGATTTTATGATTTCACTGGTGCGTGCAGTGTCTTAGCCAGGATTTAGAAACTGGGTGCCTAAAATTGGAAGTTGTAAAATTTTTGGGTGTCCAAATTTTAAAGGGGGATCACAATATACTCAACCATAAATATGTATAAATTCATCAACACAAGGCATGATATCATTAAACAATGTCATGGGAATTATAAGGAGATGAAAAAATTCAATTATAAGCTTGAGATTGAGATTTTTAGAAATTTCACACAAAAAAATTTGGGCGTCCTGAGGGGTTCTTTTTAAGGGTTTGGGTGTCCAAAAAGGCACCCAGACTGACTAAGACCATGGCGTGCATAATAGGGCATTGCATCAAGATAGGTGGGGCATTTCACAGTAATTGGTCCGCAGACCTCAAATTTTCAAAATGGATTTATGATATTCTTTCAACTGAGTTAAAAAAGAAAACATTCTACGGTTCATGAATCTATGATTATTTTTTTTCTGACTTAAGTATATTTGGAGATATCGCAATTTTAATCCAAAGTTCTGTATTCCACAGGGTGCGAACGGGACATTTGAAAAATTGAGATATTTCAACTATATTTCTATATTTTTACTAATTACTTTAACAGACATGATAATTTATGGCTATGTAATCAAGAGATTATGGAAAAATAGCAGAAATATTTCAAAAGCATACTTAAATGGCCTGTCCTACATGCAGATGTCCCGTTCGCACCCTTCCAACTTCCAAAAGTTTCGATATTTTCAAAACTAGGCATGTCATTAAAAAATCAATAAGGAATCTCCTCCTATCGACTATATACTACATTATGAGTTATCAGAAATGTGAATTAACTCCATGTGTAGCAGTAAATTACAACTTTTAAAAAGGGTGCGAACGGGACAGTATGGTTGCGAACGGGACACTTTGGGTGATATTTCCATACTTGAACTCCCTCTCTTCATATAGAAGATCACTGTACATTTGAATCAAGTTATCTGAGTATATAAGCTGGAAAGGGAATCAATATTTCTGCAAATATCATTAGTTTTACTAGACTTAGGGTCTCATACCTATTTGGGAGAGTGGGAGGTACTGAACTCCTGCATCGAAAGGTTAATTTGGTATTCACCATTTCACCTCTGGGCTCGATCAAGTTGAAGTTAGCATCTAAGACAAAAAATAAATTTTATAGTAGCAATATGTATCTTACATATTTGGAAAGCTAGAATTCTGAAGTTTCTGGATCTTAATTCAGATTTACTGTATTCCCATTTATGAAAAAGTTATGAACACTTTACTGCAGGGTGTTTGTTTGTTTGTTCAACGCCTTTCTGACAATAACATTTAACAAAATGTTTAAACCACCATATTTTCTTGTAGAACCATCTTATGATCTTCAACATTGCTTTAGATGATACAATTATACCTGGGAAGACTGTGCCAAGAGATATAGGATTGAATATTATGTTTTGGGGTGTTTTTGATGAATTTTAAAATACAGTGATCTGTGATTCCGTAACATGTGATTCCGTAACAGAAAAATAGCATTTTTTTAATTTTTGAAAATGTTCAGATTGGGTCATTACCATGAAACTTCATAGAAAAAAGCATTTTAACACTTATTTAACTATGAGGGGCACACTTTTGAAAAATAAATTTTCAAACAGTGTTTTTGTGGGGGTTAAAGTTGGTGATTCCGTAACGTTACGGAATCACATATTTGATCAATTGACTGGTTCAAGCCTATAGATGTCTTGAACATTCTTTAAGTGGACTAGTTTGTTATCTTAACTTTAGGTTTAGTATTAACTGATAGTTTCCATATTTAGAGTGAGACATTGTGCACAGTATTTTGAAAAAAAAAGTATATGTCAATATCGAGTAGTAGTTTCAAAACGCTTTGGACAAGGACTAAGCTGTACATGGAAATCAGATGAAGTTCTTCATAAACAAGTAACCCACATGCAATTTGAGAAAGGTACAATTATTCTAAATGTGTCATAGCACCAAACTACCTTTTTTAAAACATTCACAGTTTTAAAGTAGAGTATAATTAAGCTGGCCAGCAGGGCATCTCAGCCTCATTTGGACACCCAATCCCTCAAAAATCACCCATCAGGACACCCAAATAATTTTGTGAGTAACCCTTCAAAAGGACATTTTCAAATATATAAATGAATTGTTTTCACTCTAGTTTAAATTCAGTGACTTTTTATAAGGCATTTATTTCAAGAAGTACATGCATGTTCATGGTTATAATGGGCCATATCAACCTATTCAAACTGTTGCGTACAGAATTTTAGAATATTGAATTCAATATCTTCCTTCAAATTCAGGAAAACTTGCTCCCTCATTTGGCTGTCTTATCCTATAGATATATCATTCTTGAACCCTATTTGTTCAAGACTTTTGTAAAATAGTAGATTTTAGAGAATTTATATATGTGGTGGACAGGAAAGCTCTTCGACAGAGATTTTAGATACCTTCACAGAAACAGAGATTCTCCTTCAAGTAAAGAAGAAAACTGAAGTTTAGCACATGGTCAATGTAGACCAGATCCGGAATTCTCTATTTATGCATATATTTTAAAACTTGACCACCCGCACTAAATTTTAGAGGAATTTATTCAGTGTTTCAGATGGAACTTACACACTGTTGATGACAGGAAACTTTTGTCACAAGTGTAGAAGGGGAAGGATTCTATATATAAACATTTTTCAGAGAACAAAATTTTGTTACATCACTCAAAGATACAATATAGTCATATGGAAGACTCATATGATACTGTTTTATACAAAGCCAGTCATAGATCAGCAGTCTAAATGATTTTAAAAACAAATTTCCAGGGATTCTCAATTCGCACAATAGACATGTATGATCTACTCCAGAAAAAATATCCAACAGTTAATAAGATCACAAATGCATGTTTAAAAAGAATCATTACATAGTTATTTTATAAGTACTTAGCAAATTTGGCATTAACTATAAATGCTCATAATTCATTCATAACTCAAAGCTAGTTTGATATCAATTGGTAACTGTACAGATGTGTACCTTGACTGACACCTTCATCCTGTCTGCAAATGCAATGTCTCCATTCACCTCTACATCCCTAATCCTGAAGCCACCCATTCAGTTAATCAGGGTAGATGCAATTTCCCCCCGAATCATATCCTCCTTCCCCAGACTAAACAATAAGGGGTGTTAATGAGAGGGGACAGTGGAGGAAAAACAGAATCCACATTGTCTGGGGTATACCAACATCCTTGATGTGTACAGGAAGTGATAAAAAACTGACCACGTAGTGAGTGAAATCTACCTCTGAGAATGCAGAAGGTAACATCATGTTTTTCAAGACCTTTTCAGATTAATGATCTATTTATAAGAAGCTTCAATGTTAAATCAATTACAACTTATATAAGGTAATTGTCTAACAATTGCCCTTGTGGGGAAGTCAAGTGGTCCCTCTAACATTAGACATTGTCATCTGTTACCTACCATCGGAGACGTATAAAACCCACTCTCTGCTGCCATGTAATTCCTAATTAAGTGCTCCCTTCAGTAAAAATTTATGTCTTTATATCAGTACACTAACTTAACTTATTATTAAAGCAGAAAATGTCACCATAGTGCACTCTTTTAATGAAAGATATTGATTGTTACAGAAAATGTGATTCCGTAACAAATGGTAAATGTGATTCCGTAACAAGACCATCTGTCAAAGTTTCTTGAATAAAGTTCACTTTAACTTATTCAACTCCTAACTTAGTGGTGGAATCTGTGCAAAACAAATTTACCTACCACATGATTAAGAAACTTTTGGAAAAAAGTGGCAGGAACAGCATGAAAGTGGTATTTGATTAAAGTGGTAGAAAACAGATGGTAATTTTGAGTGATTCCGTAACAGGCATGTTTTTTCACTTTTTTACCCAAAAATCATTTTCTATGGAAGTTGGAACTTGGTCCATTTAAAAGAACTTTGTAAGCCCTACACAACCATATAAAGCATGATTTCCTAACTTTTTCCATTAAAAAGATATCTAAGCTTGAACAGCAAAAGTGTGATTCCGTAACAGCTTGATCGAGCCCCTCTGTGTATGGATACAATGGATACTTAGAGTGATATTAGCTGCTATTGATAAATAGTAGCTTTTTAATTATGGTTTATATGCTTGTATTAGCTTCTTATTTGATTGAAAGGGTTGATTGTATTTACCTAAATGAAGTAATATCATCTGGATTTTATATACTAGAAAGTCACATCGAAATTAGATGAATCTTCATAAAATACTTATGTGCTGAGAAACAACCCCTTATGTATGATGAATTCTGGTAATCAGATGATAGCCTTTACATGTGTAGAATATTTAATTCATGCTTTTTTGAAAATATATGGTAGCCTTCACTTTTGAGTGCATTATCGAGGATGCTTCGAGTTGAAATTCTGCTCCGTACTTTCAGCAGGTACCTTCCATAACAGAAAATTAAAATTCTCCCTTGTAGCAGCATAAATTCATACTTAAAAGGGTTTCTTTGCTGCTAAGCTTGGTATAATATCCTAATATGATGGTTTTGGGTATTTTCCTAATGATTTCTTGATAAAAAGACTTGTTTTTCGTCATGGGACAGAAGTGTCCCGTTCGCACCCGTCCCGTTCGCAACCGTCTTCACATGATAAATATCAAAAAATTTCTTTCATAAAGCATGTTTCTGGAAAACAAAGGTAATCATGGTGTGCACAAGTATTTTGGTGATCTAGTCATGCTTCTCATACAGATGTAGAGTTGGTAACGAGGCAGAAATTTTGAAAGTAGCGAAATATTCAAAATGGCACGTCATAAAATTTGAAATTTCTTCCTTCTATCAGCATGAATACATGCTTAAAAGGGTATTTCTGCTGCTTAGGTTGGTATAATGTCCAAATATGATGGTTTCAGGTATTTTCCTAATTATTTCTTGGTAAAAAGACTAGGTTTTCTTCATGCGACAAAAGTGTCTTTTGCACCCGTCCCGTTCGCAACCGACTTCACATGATTAATATCAAAATTTCTCTTTCATAAAGAATGTTTCTAGAAAACAAAGATAATCATGGGGTGCACAAGTATTTTGGTGATCTAGTCATGCTACTTGTACAGGTGTAGTGTTTGTAACAGAGCAGAGATTCTGAAGTTAGCAAATTATTTTAAATCCCATGTCGCAGAGGTGTCCCGTTCGCACCCTGTCTTTTTTTAAACATAACTCTTTATTTTGAGAACGGATTTTAAAAATTGAAGTAGATATAGAAAGCAATAGGTGGAATGGTTCCTATGGACTGAAAATGAATGATTTCAAATCAGTTGTTAAAAAATTATTCAGTGTTTTCTTCTGCAAATTGTCCCGTTCGCACCCTGCGGCTTACCGTGAAATGCCCCAGGTGTACTTTCTTAAGGACTTCATCATCATTAACAGGTAAATGTTTGGTCTGAATAACTTGCATCTTGCATTTTTGAAGTATCCATATATTTTGGATGCCAATTTTCGAATTGCTAATGAAATTTCAAAGATGTCTGTCTGCAGAAGCAAAATTTTACAAAAAATCTGCCGAGCAAAAATTTTCTGTGATTGCCCTGGTGGCGTCCAAGTATATAAACCATGAACATAGTCTAAGCCAGCAGTGTGTCTGGTCCTCATTTGGACAACCAAACCCTCAAAAACACCCCTCATCCCCCCACCCCCTCTGCCAGTAATTTCTTTAAGTGCCAATTTCAAGCATATAATGGAAGTTTTTACCCCTAAATAGATTTCTGGTTGCATTTTATGTTTGTTTAGGTCAGACTTATATGGTATTTGTAAACCAGGGCTCGACACTAACAGTGGACCGCCAGTAACAGTTCCCAAAAATGGCTTCGTGCCAGTAAAAAACAGGCCAACTGGTCCCACAAGGCCAGTAGACATTTGCAGATATATGTGGCTTCACCCCACATTAGGCACATCAAATGCCTGGCTGGTTGTGTTAAGAGAAAAAATTGTATGACCAGTAAAGAATTTGCACAGGGTGCAACATAGGTTGCATCATTTTCTGGGTGGGGCATGCTGCCCCTAAAGTTTCCTTGCCCCCTTGACATTTCCGCTTGCCCAGCCACTCTGTTAAACAAAGGGGAGATTGGACCTTGCCAAAAAACATTACTTGCCCAGCGGGGCAAGTCAGGGTCTTGTTCAGCTTGCCTTATTGCCGTTTTTAGCCAAATTCACTTGCAACGGGGCAAGTGGTTATGTTTTGCACATGTATATAATTTCTAGTTTTGTATTTTTATTAAATCAGTTTGATCAGGAACTATATATAGTTCCTGGTTTGATGTATATACCTAGAGTCCTGATAGAAACTGAAAGTCATGATAAAAAAGTTATGGTTTCGTTCTCATCATTCTAGAATAGAAACTGAAAGTCTAGATTGATAAATGATAGTGGGGTCTTCGCCAGTATTTATAAACTGGCAATTGTTAAAAAGTTGGGCTTCCTGTTTTCCAAGGCCCTTTGGGAGATCACAACAAACTCATATTACAACCATAAGACCTAAAAAGTTGTTTGTTTCCTGTAAAAAAATCCCTACCATAAAGTTTTTTACATCCTCCCAACTCCCAATCAACATAAAACATGCATAAAACACACATTTTGACCAAAGAAATAATCACAACAATTTTTTTACCGACCTACATACCCTATTTTTTTCCGACAGTTTTTTTTTTCATTATTTTTTTGGTCAAAAATGTGTGTTTTATGCATGTTTTACGTTGATTGGAAGTAGGATGGGCGATAAAAACTTCAGGGTAGGGATTTTTTTGAATACACACTTGTTAGGGTAGGGTTACAGGAAACAAACAACTTATTTTTAGGCTTTAGATTTATATATAACCATAAACATGTGTTTACTTATTGAAATCAAGCATAATATCCTTTTTCAAGAAAGTATATATTGATGTGGAAATTAGAAAAAATTCAATTATATTCTTTAAGTTGAAATTTAAAAAAATTCAACACACACAAAATATAGTTAGCATGTCTGTGACATTTGAATAAAAGATTGACTCAAGAATAAAAAAATATATATCCATGAATTGGTAGAGCTCTAAATTCATCTTTTATCTCTTTACAGCTCAACCCGGCGCTCGGATGCCTGGAGCTGGGGCCCCTGGTTTGGGGGGCATGCCCCCAGGCCCACCCGGTCCGCCCGGACCACCAGGTCCACCAGGACCCCCCACCCCACCCGGCAGCGACGACACCCCACCGGAGACAGTCGAGTTCACGTGCCCCCCACGCCCCAACCACGGCATGGAGGGGCGAACCATTATGCTGAGAGCTAACCACTTCCAAGTCACCATGCCTAAAGGCTTCATTCACCATTACGACATATCTATTGTACCGGACAAGTGTCCCAGAAGAGTCAACCGGTAAGTGTGTTTTTTCTTATGTGGAGATCATGGTCTTCGCCAAAATTTGGAAACAGGGTGTCCAAACAGAGGTTTCATATAGACTTTTGCTTATCCAAAGTGTGATACAAAGTACATAAGTACTAGTACTAATATATAATAAACCCTATATATTTACAGATTTTGCTTTTTTAGGCCAGTAACTGGTTTGTGTGTACTATAAATGTGACACTACAGCTTCTACATCTTCTAAGAAGAGTCATCATCAGCAAATCCTGGCATAATCTTTTGGGTGTCCAAACTGTCAAAAAACAGTGTTCTGGGTGTTCAAATCACACGTTGGACGCATAGAGGGCTAGGCCCCTGGTGGAGTTAGTGGACCAAAGTATTGGTCAATCTTTCAGTGAAAGTCCCCCCCCCCCTCGGGCCCCTCCCCACTTGAATATGTGACAAATTAGACAAATTTATGAAGCTTCCTTTTGTTTTGTCCATACATTTCTATTGAAGTGAACATAATATTCTTATTTTTCGTAACTTTTACCAAAAACTTTTAGGTGCATCTTTCATACATCACTGCACCTAAAGACTTAAATTGTTTTGTTTGGAATTTCTAAAATGTCAATATATACCAACAAATATTTGCTAATTATTATCACCTCTATTTATCACCTGATATTGCGTACAGAGGTTATTTTGCATTTTCGCATTATGGAAGTACATTGCTGGCCTCGAGGCTACTTAATTAAAGAGTTAAAGAGTAGGACCACAGACAGGGTTTTAGGCAGGATTTCAAAAATGCCTGTCCAAAAAAGCATTCTCAAAATTTTTGCCCGTCCAGATTTAGCTACTTATCTGCTTCAAATCCTTATACCAGCTACATTTGATAGCCTAGTGTGTCCAAAAGGGCAATTCACACTTCAGCTATATGTCTTAGAAGATGGTTTGTCAGGAAAATATTTGGTTATTACACCCCAAAAGTCGAAATTGAAAAATCACCATAGAAATTTTTGCCTGTCCAAACAGGAGGTTTTTAGGAAACTACCTGTCCAAAAGACAGGTAGGACGGGTCCTGGCTAAGTCCTTGACCACAGATACCCTTGTCAGGACTGCAGATTTTTTACTGACCAGTCCTAGAAATTTTCTTCTGTAACATTATCGGGCCAGGGATCGAAATTAGGGGGTGCTGGAAGCTGCAGCCGCATCTCCCTCAAATCTCTGTAGGGAGCCAAAAGATGTATGTTTCTATATGCAACACCTTTAGGTAGCTTTTGAAAATGCAATTGGGCTCACTGGAAAAAAAATGATTTCGAGCCCTGCAGGCATTTGATGTGCCCGATGTGGGGGAAAACCTGTTTTAAACAAGAGTGTCTCCTAATGTTTACTGGCCCTGTAGGACCAGTTTTTATTGGCCCGAAGACATTTTTGAGAATTTTTACTGGTCTGGGACCAGCTGTTCAATGCAAGTGTCGAGCTCTGTGCACATTGTAATTTGTGGTCTCCATTTCAGAAGAAGACTCCTAAAAAGTTTTCGATTGCAAAATCTGGATGCCTGATGTTGTCCTTGACTCTGCCTGCTTTATCATGTGATCACCTGCTCATCTAAGTAATTGCTTCCTGAACGCTCAGTTTTCATATCCAGGCCCTGGTGACATTTATGTACAGCAGCAGTTGCCATAGCAACAGTTTGTTGCTAAGGAACTGGTGATCTCATCCTGGACGACGTCGTTTCTTGTGCAGCAATATGACAGCTGTATCAATGTGACCTGCTCAGATTGTAGGGAAAGAAGGGAAGAGGATGATTAATTTGGATGGCATCATTGTATTATGATGAGGCTTACAAAAATAATTGTTTGTTGTCTGTAATTCTGCCTACCCTATATTTTTGGTCCTAGGTACGCTAAATCGTTTTATGACATTCTGAATCAAATCACAGTATTCCTAATGAAAAACATGAACAGCTCAACTATGAGCCAACCATTTCTCACTGAAAACAATTCCCTACCTACATACCCTAAATATTCTTGAGGTGTAACAGGAAACAAACAATATCATTTTTAGGCCTAATAAGGCCTATTAATATAATTTTTTGTTTCCTGTAGTAACGGCCTGAAATAGAATAGGGTAGGTACTAGGTAGGTAAAAATAAATTTGGATTTTTTTTCTAACAAAACGTGTTTCATGGCATCTGTATATGTGAAAGGCAGTGTTCTAATCCTGTAACTTTGTACTTTGCCTTTGAGCATTCATGAATAAGTTACTACTTGTGATGGTCTTATGTTATTATTGGGTATACCTGGTCCTGTATGGTAAGTTTGGTAACTATGGTGTGATACAGGTAGATGGTTGAGAACAATAGGATAAGGATAACAATAGAAGTTGAGGAATACCTGACACCAGGGGGACGTATCACGGCAGCTGGGTATGCCAGATATGCCAGGTATCCCATGCATACTGAAACTCTAAGCTGTGCAACTCTGATAAGTGACAGAGCAGTACAGTGTCTGGCCGTCTGTATTTTTGACACCCAAAACCTTAAAAATCACACTAAAGACACCCACTTACATTGGTTGACAAATATACTGGTGGCTAATTTGGTCAATGTAAAATGATGTTAAAAACCCCCCAAAAAAACAACAATAGAGTACTCAGCGAAAGCTATCATTGATGAAAACCAACTTGACAGGGTTTAGAAAGTTTTCAAATTTATTTGAGTCCTTGTGCTTAAGACAAAACTGGGCTTAGCATTGGAAGGGTAAAGTGTCAATTTCTAGGACATAATTCAAATCTTAAATCTTCTTTCACTGTGAATCATGGTCTTAGCCAGCAGGGCGTCTGGGTGTCTTTTGGACACCCAACCCCTTAAAAAGCACCCCTCAGGACACCCAAAATTTGTGAGGAGTTCCTAAAATGTCAATCTCAAGCATATAATTGAATTATTCCATTGTCATATAATACCCATGACCTTGTATAAGGATATCATGCCTTATTTTGATAGATATAAACATGTTTATGGTTGAAATCTAAGTATATCTTGGTCCCCCTTTAAAATTTTGACACCCAAAAATTATTTTACAATGGGCAATTTTAGGCACCCAGTTTCTAATTCCTGGCTAAGACCCTGCTGTGAATGCTCTGGGATGTTTCTCAATAATGTTATATACATTTTCTTTGTCTGTAAATGTACCCTCAGGCTTGTAATGTGAAAATGTTACATGGTCTTCAGCGTCATTTTGGGCACCAACTTTCAAAATCCTCGCTAAGACTCTGTTAAGTGATCAGTTAATTCCCATAGCTGATAAGTAGCACCTGTACCCCATTTGTCCCTGAGACAATTGCAGGTCGGTGGACTATTGTTCCCTTAAAGTGGTCAATTATGCAGGTGTGGAGTACAGTGTTAATTAGGGCCAGGTGAACTGATACCTGGATTAATACTGGTTGCTGTGCTGATTTAATCAATGTTTAACTGAGAAAATGAGATTATAGATATACATGAGTGATACTTCTGTACTAAAGCTTTAAATTTTTTACATTCTGATGTTTATAAATAATGAGGGCCTGGGCAAGCAGTTACAGAGTTACACTTAGTTATACAGATGCAACAAAACTGAAATGAAAATGGTTCTCAAATCATCTATCCACAGGGTGCAACATAGGTTCCAAAACATTACTTACCGAGCAGGGCAAGCTGTCCATAAAGTTTGCTTGCCCCGCCGGCACTTCCACTTGCCCCGCCACTCTGTGAAGCAAAGGAGAGTTACATTGCAAAGAATCTGTCCAAAACATTACTTGCTGAGCGGGGAAAGTTAGGGCCTTGTTCTGCTTGCTCGATTGCTGTTATTTGCCAAATTCACTTGCAACAGCGCAAGTGGTTATGTTGCACGCTGATCCATGATAAACAATACATGCTTTTCTAGCATATATCTTAAATGACTTATTTCGGGCAAGTAAAAATCATCTACTTCTTGCCCAATAAGGTAAGTTAGTTCTGAAAATTATGTTGGTGCCTGGAGAACTCTGTCCTGTTGGTCAATGTTGACGATTCTTTCTGTTTCTTCCAGAGAAATCATTGAGACCATGGTTACAGCGTACCAGACCAAGATTTTCAATGGCGAGAAACCAGTGTTTGACGGAAGAAAGAATCTTTACAGTCGCAATCCTCTTCCCATCGGCAGAGACAGCGTAAGTACTGAGCCACTCACCAGGATAAGGAAAACTTTGATTGAATACTACAAACAAAACAGAATTAATCATATTAGAAGCATCACAAAATTTCTGCCCGTCCAGAATTAACTACTCATTTTCTTCAAATCCTTATAAATACCAATATAAGCCTATTGTGTTAAAAAGGGCAATTTACTCTTCAGCGCCATATTATAGAAGAATGGTTTGTTAGGAAAATACTTGGTTAAATTATTACCCCCAAAAAGTTAAAATTTGAAATTCTTCATAGAAATTTTGTCCTGTCCAAAAAGGTTTGCAAGAAAAATGTTTCAAATTCTATTTGTGTCCCTGAAATCCTCAATGGTCATTTTTGTCTCCGGGGACCAAAATGCAGTTGTCAGAGTTCCTTTCAACAAATTAACAGGACAAGTGTTAACTGTCCCTTGTTAGCTGTGAGAACTCGAGGTTTGTGAGCGCTGTGTTCTTTTCTTCAAGCTCATCCGAAATTGATTTTAGTGCCTGAGTGCCTGATAATTTTTCCTATATCTTAGCCAATGGTTGAGCATGCGCCTCTTTAACCCATTAATGCTCACAGCGGCCAAAACCACCTGACAATTTTGAAGAAATCTTTCAGGTTTTAGCACAATTGGCAAAATATTTGAAGGAGAAACGTTGATCTGAACATTACCAACAACTCTCCTTCAAATATTTTGTAAAATAATTCCCAATTCAAAAGTTATTGTCAAAAGTATCATCGATCCAGATGACAATTTCTGGATGAAACCTTAAGCATTAATAGGTTAATCAGATAGAGGTGTTGACCGGTACCTTCAAGCTTCAACCTTGTCTCTCTTTTCCAGGTGCAGCTAGAGGTGACCTTGCCGGGAGAGGGCAAGGATCGCGTCTTCAAGGTCACCATAAAATGGGTGCACAAGGTGAGCCTGTACGCCCTTGAGGAGGCGCTTGAAGGTCGCACGCACCTCATCCCGTTCGAGGCGATCCAGGCTCTGGATGTGGTCATGAGACATCTCCCCAGTATGACGTGAGTACTCTGGTTTCTCGCGAGCTTCCTCTTGGTCCAAGCAGTCTCACTTTTCTCGCGAGTAACTTCATTGAGAGATAGGCTCAACATGAAGGCTGTGGCATTGTTTCGCAATAGAAGAATTCCCTGTTTAAATTGAGGCAGGATTTTAAAGAATATTGCTGGTACATCTGAACTTGATACTATGTTATTAGAAAAAGATTTTTTCAGTGTAATAGCAAGTAATCAATTACTTAGTGGCTAAGCTATTACTATAATATTAGGTAAAAGTAATTAACTGGATAGTACCCATAAGGCGAAATCACTTGAGAAAAATACAAGTTGTCACTTGTCAGAAGTTAAATTTGGTGTAAATATCAACTTTTATTCAAATATTTTGTGAAATCCTTTAAGAGAGAATTATTTGCATTGAAATCAGATTTGTTGCACGTATTAGTTATTTACCAGTTGCAGTGTTTGAAATTGCCAGCTTGTTTTCCACATTTCCATATCGCTGAATTAAGCCATTCGTGCTCACAGAGGGCAAACGCAGCATGAGAATCAAATATTCACATATTTTCCCTAGAAATTAATTTTTGCTTGAAAGATTTCATCAAGATTTTTAGGCTGCATGTGGTCATGTGAGCATTGATGGGTTAAGAAAGGCTGGTTTCTGATAATCCTACCCTAGCATCTTTTTATTGAAATTTTTGCCCACCTGAATCACTTTATTACAATCTTGATATCACTACTCATTCCACAACTACAGATCACCACCCTTTGCTATTGATGTTCTTTGTACCTTACTGATCTATTGATTCCTCAATCATGATTGATTTGTTAAAATAACGCTTTTGAATCAAAAACATGGTGGGAAGTTTGTCCTGATCACAGAATACAAAGTTTAAGACATTCTCCATCCATGATATATTATGATACAAATTTCAAAATTCTCTGCCTACCCTATTTTATTTAGCCAATTTTACTGGCCAATAGAGGTTGCTACCTGTACCAAGCCTCAACGCTAACTCAATATGTTTCTGGCCCTGTAACAGGATCTACTGGTCCTGCAATATTTTTACTGGTCCTACAAATTTTTCTTTAACATTTCAAGAAGAAATATCGCATAAAATTCACTGACAAAATGTATTTTATCTTCATTTACTAAAAGAAAATGGGGACATTCTTGAGGGGAAACCTGTTAACAAGAATGTCCTCAAATGTTTACTGGCCCTGTAGGACCAGTTGAGGTCTTTTTACTGGCCCAAAACTGTTTTGGGGAATTTTAAAGAAAGTCCATATAGTTAAAATATGCTTTGACATTGGCTTCGCATATTAATGTGGTTTTGTTTTCCAGTTGTGTATTATTTTTATTATTGATTGCAAGTCACTTACCATAGTTAAGTTCTTGAGCCTCTTCTATAAAGGTTATATTTACATCACAGCTCTCAGTTCACATTTTAAAGAATTCTTCAAGAAGCAGGGCATAAATGGTTATTATTTTATAAGAATTACAACCTTCATGATATTAAGCCAATTATGATAACTGGAACAAACTGATTTGTTGGGTTAATTTTTTGCATGAATGATGAATTGTATCAAGTTGTTTTAATTCGTACTTATTGGTGATTTAATAGATAATGATGTTTTACATAATTATTCCCCTAAAGGAACAACTGTGCATGGGAACTTGGGCTTTACCTGTTTGGTTTTGAGAGAATGCATACATCTCCTCCAAAGTCCAGTTTTATGGATTTCATCTCAATTTCCAATAGCCCCCCTCCCACCAAAAAGAAAAAAAAATACCTGAATATAAACCCCCCTCATTGAAATTTTTTGAAGATATTTTTGTTTAACTGGAAGAGATTTATGTTGTTCATTTTTCACGATTTCAAAGTGCCTTGGAAGGGATAATGTCATTTGATTTTAGCCCTATTCATTCTTTGCGTGCTAGTCACAGTCAGATAACCATAAAGTGCTTGGGATAGTAGTACCCTATAAATTTTGTTGTGAATAGTCAACTGTTTAGGATCCAGGACAATCCCTAATTAATGATGACTTCACAGGGGTTAGTATTGTTAAGATACCTTTAGAATGGGACAGTACAATACAGTGAATTTTGAAATGGTACTGGCACCAGTATCGCTACCTCTCAGCGGTATCCAACCCTACTTATGGTTAGTGTGAGGTCTCTGTGAATCTCCTCCGACAGTGCTGGTTTGTTATGGTAAAAAGGGGGATGGTAAATGATAAAAAGGGGATGATGAATTATAAAAAAAGGGTGGTAAATAAAATTCTTAATTAAATTTCAACCAGGCTAAGAATGCAAGGGGCTAAAAAATGACATTGGTGTTGGGTGCTTGGCAATCTCCACATAGTGGTAAGGAATGAAACTACTTGAGATGGAAGGTGACTTTGTTGTTCTTCTGGTATGTATTCCAACCAATTTTGATCAAATAAATGAAATTGGCTTGTGGGAAAAAGATGAAATACCTCAGTTCAATTTTAAAAAGACAAAAAAATTAAGAATATTACATTTACCCTGATTTTCTAGGTTTTCGAATAATCACTTTGAGCAGAAATCGGAAAGCTTGTTTTCACTGCATGATCGATCAAAATAATTGATATTAACTTTTTTTGTTGAAGGCGCGAATATAGAAGGTTTTATGGTATGCCCTGTAGATAATGTTTTCACTCCTTTCCAGGGTCCTAGGCAGAATGTTGATACTGGGCAACACAAAAAAATAGTAATAAAAAAATGATTTCAATGAAGAACACTTAAGATAATAGACATTTTCTTCTAAGTTACATCATATCTTTTAGTGAAAGTTTTATTTCTTTAATTGATATTAATGATTTTAGGAAACTCGTGTGGAACTACTTTGGTGTTCTGATGATAACTTGAAAATTAAATTGAAAGTTTTCAATTATGTGCTTGATATTGGTGTAAGTGTTGAATTTATGACTAAATTAATGGGTTCCCTGGTAATAGCATTTGCATTGAAGTGGAAATGTTTTATTATATGCTTGAAGTAGGTGAGTTCAGAAATTCTTGATCAAGTGTTCAAATGCCAAATTTTTGAGGGTTTGGGTAGGGTTTTGGCATGTTTTTGGTGTCCAAATGATGGCCAAACAAACACCCTTCTGCCTCGGACCCTATGAGTCCCCTCTATTTTGGTGCGCGAGTGTGTGCGTGTTTTGGTGTGCATGGCTTCTTTCCTTTTTAGCTGCTTGTTCAGGGAGCTTCAGCTGTTTCCACCACCACCCCTCTTTCTACTACTACCGCTGCTGCTGCTGCCACCTATTGCTGTCCTGTGTACGGCCCACTCTCGGACCGCCTTAAGTAGTAATTTTGTTTTCTCCTATTAGGTACACCCCTGTGGGGCGTTCATTTTTCTCTCCTCCCGACGGGTACGACCACCCCCTGGGTGGAGGGCGCGAGGTGTGGTTTGGGTTCCATCAGAGCGTGCGCCCCTCACAATGGAAGATGATGTTGAACATCGACGGTAAGGGTTGCTAACCACCTTTTTGTTTTGTTGTTTACGTTGTGGTTGCCGTGGTGATGTGTTGACCGTGTTATTGTCTCTTCCTCTTCAGGTACACGCCGGTGGGGCGGTCTTTTTTCTCGCCCCCGGAGGGGTACTACCACCCGCTAGGTGGCGGACGAGAGGTCTGGTTCGGTTTCCACCAGAGCATACGGCCCTCACAGTGGAAAATGATGCTTAACATTGATGGTAAAGGACCCTAGGACCTCAGTTCTTCGCCAGCGATCGCAGCTTCTTTGTGCCTACTTTGAGAAAATAAATAACAATAAAAGCCCAATTGATGTAAAAAAAAAAAGAAATTTACAACAAAATTTTTTTTTTAGAAATCCTAAGAAATAAAACGAAACAACAATTTTAGACAAATAACTGACACAAAATGGTAAAGAATTGAACACAAACAATTATTTTAAGAATATAAACGAAAAATACATAAATGAATTAACACAGGCAGTCTGTTGCATGTTCAAATAGTTCGATTTTAAGAGCTTAGTTTCTGAGCTGTTTTAACAAATTGGTCAGGGCATATGAAAAATATTTCACGATGTTAGCAAACATTGTTTTGGAAATACATAGTGCAATGATTATGATTATTATTTCGTAACATTGAACTTTTGATGATAGATGTACATACCAGTTGAAAACAAGTTCTGAGGAACAAGGAAGTACCATTACAGTATTCATTATACTTAAAAAATCTATAAAACTGAATAAGACAAAAGTCAATTTTTCAGAAAAGGTAATCATGCAAAAAAAAACGTTAGAGAAAATCAATATTTTCAAGAAAATTGATCAATATCATGCAAAAAAAACATTAAAGAAAATCAATATTACACAGAAAATAATAACATTACTTCAATAGATTAATAGTATGCGCATTGAAGATGAGGATCGCGGGTGAAAAGCTGGTTCTAGTTATTTTCAGCCTCTAGACACCAAACTCTGTACTCCACTAACCCTAGACGGACACTACTACGAGAGCCTTGGACAGAGAGGGATTGATCATCCAGACTCCTCTTACTCAGTAGCCCAACTAAACCACCAACCATATAATAATAGTACAACTCAAGCACAATCCGACCCCCTTTAAAATATGTTTGTAGAAAAATTGCATTTATTTCAGCGAATATTCTCATATGTATAAGGTTAAGGATTATATACATATATATATATATATATATATATATATATATATATATATATATATATATATATATATATATATATATATATATATATATATATATATATGTATATATGTATATATGTATATATGTATATATATATATATATATATATGTATATATATATATATGTATATATATATATATGTATGTATATATATATATGTATATATATGTATATATATATATATATGTATATATATATATATATATATTTATATATATATATATATATATATATATATATATGTATATATATAATATATATATATATATATATATATATATATATATATTTAGGGTTAGTCATATTTTAGGTATCTTGCCCGCTGTGCTATTGAAAATTTGGTTGTTTTTGGGCACAATATTTGAGCTCAATATTTGATTGAATTTAAGCTTTAAGACTTTTTCAGTTGCTTTAAGCTCCCGATTGTCACCATCATCCTTATCATCCTATTTAAGAGTGAAGCTAGTCCTTTTAAGTTGTGTGGGCTTTTGCTGGTTGGAACTAATGTTGCAGTATTACTGACGGGGCATTTGGGGTATTTGTGTGTTGGCTGGCTATTTGCATATCTGCTGTGGGCCTATGGTTTGGTATTGCTTTTTTGAGGGGCATGTCACACCTATAGAGATTAATAAATGAATATATATATATATATATATATATATATATATATATATATATATATATATATATATATATATATATATATATATATATATATATATATATATATATTTATTTATATATATATATATATATATATATATATATATATATATATATATATATATATATATATATATATATATATATATATATATATATATATATATATATATATATATATATATGTCGGAATGATGCAGGATGATCCTCAGGTCTGGAACACAAGCACTTCTCTAGGTTCCCTAACTTGGTAGGGCTTGTGCGGATAGTATAGACAATGTGATCTAAAGCATTGCTATTGACTGCTGGTCACCTGTCCCGTCGCCTCTGCCCTGCTTTGAATCCAGCTATGGGCATGTGAGAAAGTTGCCAGTCACTAAAAGTTATCCAGATTCCCTAACCAATTTCCACCGGTTGGTCGAAATTTAGACGGACGAAAAAGTGATGAAGAAATTCTCCCCTGGTGCTGTTATTTATAACTTTTTAATGTGACAATGCTATTCCGTCCTCAATGGCTAGTGATATTTGTCACCTTTAAATGACATGTATAGATGAAAATATAATGGGAGGGAAGCTCTCAAGTCCTGTATCTCTTTAGATGTTTTGTTACAGTAATCCATTTAAATGAGCTTTGAGCGAAGTTCTCAGATAATAAATTCCTTATCTGTACTCAATTGCTGTAATTTAAAATAATGATCTTAGTGAGTAGTTTCTGGAATATGATTATCGACTTAGGGTGTCATGCCACCATGGCTCTGCCTACCATTTGGGTTGTGGTGATGCCCTACCCAATTGCGGTAGGGTGGTGTATCCCCGCTTGTACATAAGGCTTCGGACTTTGTCCTTTAGACGGCTCATACAGAGTACTGACCCCTATTGCATGGTTCTGTTACTAATGGCGCCACTAACCAACCAATCACAATGCTGCGTTATATTCTAGTTCAGCTTGATTGATGCATGACTTAACCCCTAAACATTCACTGCTTGATTAACACTAGAAGTTAGAAGCATGCTGCTAAAGTTATAGAAAAATCCGCTTTTCATTGAAAAGAAGCTATATTTGTATTACATATAGGTTTATTTGTAACCATGAGATGTTTGATGAAAAATCGTTTTCATTAAAACAAAGCCATTTTCATATTGCATATCGGTTTATTAGTAATCAGAAGATGTTTGATGAAAAAATTGGTTCTTCATTAAAAAGAAGCTATATTCATATTACATATGGGTTTTATTTTTAACCGTTATATGTTTGACTTTTTATTAAAAGATGCTATATTCATATTACTTAAATGTTCATTTGGAACCTTCTCCTTAGCGAGCAATCTGTGTAAAAGAACTTAAGGGGAAATGATTTTACCGTAATTTGGTAAAAGAGCAGTTTTATTTAAAGACCATTTACAAATTGACTATACTAAGTTCATTGCAGGAAGATTAAGTTTACTTGAAGCTTTCATTTGTGAATAAGTAGTTTTTGTTTAATATTAGATGACACAAGGAACAAAATGGTCTGATAAAATGTGAACCCATTCAAAATTAGAAATCAATATTTATTTGAAGAATATTCAAGCGAATCTTGTTTAAGATTCTCTTCAGCTTTGCAGTTTGGCTATCTCTATTTTATTGCCACCCATTGCTGCTACTGATCAGAGACTAGTTTTGTCGTGATTTCTGGGGGTGTAGGGGGGGGGGGGGGGGGGGGGGGTGAGTGGCTTTTGCATGTTACCCCATTCTCATGAGAGGCCAGCAAGGGTTGTGCATGTAATGAAATCTAACAAATATATGCAACACATTTCCTTTTATTTCCATATTATAACTTTCAACAAAAGTCATTTGAAGTTCTACAGTAAAATGTGCTCAATAAACGAAATACTTAGTAGAATATTTAGTAACAGAGAAAAAAACATTAAAATTGATCTAGATACAATTATAGACATCTGAGCCTTGTTGCATAAACATCTCAAGATATTGGAATACCTTAAGGTTTGTTCAAAGACCAGAGATTCCCTAAATTTTATTCTTAAGGTAACATTAAGGTTATCTTAAGTTATCTTACGGGTACAAATAAGGGAAACTGTAGTCCATAATAAATCTGAGGCATTCCTACTCATTAGATATTTTATGCAACAGGGATCTATGTTTCTAGGTTTTTGGTAGGCTTGTCTTATTTGAGGCTTTTGTAGAAAATGAATTCAGCTGTTTATTTAGAGACGTAGAGACGATTTTGCTTGTATTTGAGAGATATCATCACACATGTTAGATCTGTCTGGCCAGTTTCATAGGGGAATATGGTCTTTTGTCATTGCCCAGCCTGCTTGACCGCAACTGACCAAGCTATTTACCTCATCAACATCAACATCAACATCAACAACAACAACAACAACAACAACAGCAACAAAATACCTATTAGGGGTGGACACATGTTCACTCCTATCCCCTGTCGCATTAATCATTTCTTGTAGCTGTTTCAGACCATTAATCCAAACCATTTTACATTTATTTTCAGTTGAATCTTAGTTGAATTTTGTTTCAGAATAGTCTTAATGTTATCATTATCGTTAGATCTACTTCCTTTTCATGAACAGTATGCTTGCACACTTAATATGCAAATATATATATATATATATATATATATATATATATATATATATATATATATATATATATATATATATATATATATATTATATGTATAAAATATATTTGGGTATGTATATGTATAACATTTTTTGCTACTTGTGACTCAACAAAAGATGAGTCATGTATGCGAGGAACTACATACATTAGAGACGTAATGAAAGTCAAGCCACCAAATCTAGATATATTTTAGATTGATTACAAGCATTGCATAATAGTAGAATTTTAGATCTACATACAGTTAGCGAAATGAGCATTGTGGGCATTCTAAATTGTTTTTATTGAAAAGTAGCAAGCATGCTGGTCATTTAAACATTGATTTGACATTTTATTTTTATATGATTGCTTTATAACCAATTGTTATAATTTCATCTTTTTTGTTTCGTTCCTGTATACTGTGGTTGTTTTGTTTTATGTGACACTGGCATACATTTTAAGTGGTTATAAGTTTTTGATATATATTTTTTAAAGGTTAATAGTTTCAATAAAGAGAGAAATAATTGAAAATATCTTAATCTGAAGAATCAGGCATCAATCTAATTTTTCTGAGTTCTCATATTAGTGAAGTTATTACTGATTTTTACTTGGCCAAAGAAAATTAAATATTCAGTAAAACTCTGTGATGTTGATTAAGTTAGTCCTTGAAGGAACAATGTATTAAATGTTTGATTTATTCAAGCAATTCATGTATAAATGTTTCGATTATTGTAAGGTCCTAATTTTCAACTTGCCATGTTGGGGCAAGTGGGCCATTTGTACGTGCCACACATTTCCTTTTCTTGGCATGGAAAGTGGGCAAGCTTTTATGATGGTTACAGCACATATGAGGAAAAAACAATCTTCCAAAAATAAACTCCTGCAGGATACAACCAATTTGTTAAGATTATATGGTCTTCCTATATAAGATGTAAAATGCATATCAACAAAGAAGATATATTTTCACAGACTGAAATTTTATGTCAATTAAATCATTTTCTCAATCCGGTCAAATTCCTTTACTCTTTACCAAAGTTCTGTATCAAGTACAAATTATGATATCATACCAAAGGGGTAGAACCCTACTACTCTCAACCTCTTTCTTCTAAATTGTTCGTGCTAGAGGGTATTTGTGTGCATTCAAGCAGTCAGCAAAGTAAAGATAAAAAGTGGGATATTTATTTGAAGGATGTTATTTTGGCGCTATAATGGGAAGCGCGAAAATAGCGAAAATTAAATGCCTGTAAAAAATATCAGTTATACATATACAGTAGTTGACATTGTGTTGTTATTTTTTCGACTACAGTGAGCGCGACTGCGTTCTACAAAGCGCAGCCGGTGATCGAGTTCATGTGCGAGGTTCTGGACATCCGCGACATCAGCGATCAGAGGCGCCCCCTTACAGACTCACAGCGCGTAAAGTTCACCAAGGAGATAAAAGGTGGGTCCAGTGGCAAGTATATTTCTCTACTCTCCAGCTCCCAGCTCTGGTTCATGATGGATTCTCTTCCTCATTCAGAAACATCCCTCACAAAAAAACTCAGATAAACCACATTTACACCACTAGATCTGTGGTTGATGCAATGCATCATTGTTTCAGGGAAATCAACCCAACTTGATCAATTATGTGAAAATCTTTATAATTAATAAATGGAAAAATAAATTCAGATCCAAACCCCAGTTTCCATAGTTGGACCACAGGTCAGTGATAGAACGAATCGTGGTTGACCGTGACAAAAACTGGATGTTTTAATTTCCACGGTCAGACCACAGGTCAGTGGTTGACCATTACCACCATTTTGCTATGTGTCGCCTATGTGTCTACCATAATCAATCATGACTAGTCAGTACCTGATGTTGGAGAATACACTACCCTGGGATAACCTCATATTTTATGAAGTCACGAACCACTGCTAGGAGCTCTCTATTTTTGAAATTCTTAAGCATAAGATGAATATTTTGACACGGTATTTTGAATTTTTGGAAAAGTTTGTGAAATCGACTCGCTGGGAGGTATTTAGTTCCTTGCCTGCCCAGTAGGTGGCGTTGGGTTTGCGCTATACCTGTGTATAATCTTGACGTGTTATTTGTTGTTGCTGTTTCTCAGGCTTAAAGGTAGAGATCACCCACTGCGGAGCGATGAAGAGGAAGTACCGCGTGTGTAACGTCACCAGACGACCCGCACAGACTCAGTCGTAAGTACTTAATATAAATTTAATTTGGAGTACTAAATATTTCGCTCTGCTGGTGGGTATTTGTGCTCTACAGCTCTGCTGGTGGGTATTTGTGCTACTTAGAATTTGTGCATTCAAGCACCCAAACTAAACCTTATACAAAGCAGCATATTAAATCAAACATTGATCATAAAGTGCTTCACATAACATTCCGTCTCGGACATTCATATATAAATCAGGGTCTCAGTCTGCATTTCAAAATGCTTGTCTAAAACAGCAATCACAATATATTTCTGCTCGTCCATATTTAGCTACTCAGCTACTTAAATTCCTTATACCACTATACATAGTAGTCTTTTTGTTTCAAAAAGGGCATTTTACACTTGGGTTATTTTATGTACTTTGCGCCACCCTGGATTCCACATAATTTATTAAACTGCACACCATTATTTGGACATTTGATCCCTATGCTAGTATTGTACTAGACGCTGACACAATAGCTTGTCATTAAACACCTGTACGCATTAATTGAACTGCGCATCAAAGGCAGCTGCCTGTCAAGCGCATTATTTTATATGCATTGAATTAACAGGGTATACAATATTGTGTTGAAATAAACAGTAGTGCCTTCATTTTAAAAGCCAATCCCATTTGATTTTGCTTTATGAGTAGTTCTGATTCCACTCACCAGATGTCTCTGTTTTTCAGGTTTCCTCTGCAGTTGGAATCGGGTCAGACCGTTGAGTGCACAGTGGCCAAGTACTTCCTAGAGCGCTACAAAATGAAACTGCAGTAAGTATTCACCTCAAAATACCTGATTATTTAAATAACCATATTGATATATCATAAAGGTTTTGAAACATGGCAATCTGTTTGATAAATTCATTTGGATAAATTTATTGGAGTTTTTTTTAGGAAGGGGGGGGGGTCGATTGTTCAACAAAAAAACTCTATGGTTCAAGATATTGGTTTTCTTGCGAAAAGTTGTATTTTTTCTCTAATATAGCTCAAAACCACTATGGTAGAGCTAGCTCACTGCACTGGTAAAACAAACACTGTGTTGTTACTCATTAATCCTGGGTCCGGCAGGCCTCAACAGTATCCGGCCAACCCAGGTAGTCAGGCGGGCAAGTTGGACTCAAAATCAGACAGTCCCACCACGCTTTCAGGTTGCCCGGCCAATTTTATACCTTGACTTAAAGAAAATTTTAAAAATCTTAATTTTTTAAACTTTAGGTTTGATGTTATTTCTGTATATTATTCTTGCCCATTTCATTTCTACCTTTAACCTTTATGATTTTTCAAGTTTGCTGTCAACTTTATTGTTATTCGAAAGATCCTGTTATGAATTCAATTAGTTTACCCCTCAATTTTGATTCTAATGTTAGGAAGTCAAGTTGGGAAATTCAAGGGCTTGTTCAGCTTGCACAAAATGTCGTTTTTCCATGATTAGATACTATAGAATAGGAAATTATTCCGCCATATTTTTCCCGAATGTGGTCAGTTCGATATGTAATGAAAGTTGTAAACATTGTACCATACATTTACAGTATTATTCCTGTCATTTGAATATCAACCTTCAATATTAGCTTTTCGGAATAAAAAATCTTGGAAAAATTCAAAAATCACAAATTTGATTAATTTGCACCTCAGATTAATTGCCTATTCCACAATAGTCATGACTATAAGGCTATTTGTTTTGTCGAGTTCTGTCCAGTGTCCCTGGGATGGTATGCTGTGTTTGGTAATCTACAGTGATACTATGAATATTTGTTCATTTCAGGTTTCCTCATCTTCCCTGTCTTCAAGTGGGCCAAGAACAAAAACACACCTATCTTCCTCTTGAGGTAAGCCACAAAAACACACCTATCTTCCTCTTGAGGTAAGCCACAAAAACACACCTATCTTCCTCTTGAGGTAAGCCACAAAAACACACCTATCTTCCTCTTGAGGTAAGCCACAAAAACACACCTATCTTCCTCTTGAGGTAAGCCACAAAAACACACCTATCTTCCTCTTGAGGTAAGCCACAAAAACACACCTATCTTCCTCTTGAGGTAAGCCACAAAAACACACCTATCTTCCTCTTGAGGTAAGCCACAAAAACACACCTATCTTCCTCTTGAGGTAAGTCACAAAAACACACCTATCTTCCTCTTGAGGGAAGCCACAAAAACACACCTATCTTCCTCTTGAGGTAAGCCACAAAAACACACCTATCTTCCTCTTGAGGTAAGCCACAAAAACACACCTATCTTCCTCTTGAGGTAAGCCACAAAAACACACCTATCTTCCTCTTGAGGTAAGCCACAAATACACACCTATCTTCCTCTTGAGGTAAGCCACAGACAGTCGTCACTTTGTTCCAGTGCTCGAATGCACCACATCAGGGTCTTGACCAACGGGGTGTCTAGGTGCCATTTGGACTCCATAACCCTCAAAAATCACTCATCAGGACACTGATATTGCACGAAACCAAAGTGCCATACTTGTATATAGGGCTGGCCTCGATAGGCACGACATCGAGGGATCGGCAAAGTCGTAAGATCGATGTTCAACATGAGAGGACATCGATGGCCGAACTTGATACGGCCCCCCCTACCTCCATTGTTTTACCTACCCTCAAAATACAAAAGAGCCTACCCTATTCTTTAAAAAGACCGCAGCGCTGAGCCGGCCGCCATTAAAACTGCACTACGATAGATACTATCGCGCGCAGTAGTACTTGGAAAAGTGTGGAGAGGGCCACGTAATGTATTTTACATGGTGCTGGTCCGACCCCCACCACACTTTTCCAAGCACTACCGCGCGCAACAGAATCGAATCGAGAAAATCGACATCGAGAAAAATTTGGCAATTAATCGGATCGCAAAAAAATGGCTGATGAGCACAGCCCTACTTGTATAACATATATGTTTATTCCCATTATAGTCAGGAATAAGATTTCTATGCTCTTTTATATACTTTAATCAGGGCACATTACAACATAACATTTATCTTCTACATAATCACTGTACTGTATTCTCTTTCTTTTTTCTGTATCCTTGGCCTCTGGCTTCTTCCTCTTTCTATTGTTTATCTTTGAGAACTCATAAACAGCCGTCATACGAAAGGCACATCAACAAGTAGGAAAACAAACAACTCATTGTGTAAGAATGGTATTTGTATAATCCTGCGCTGTCTCTTTCAGGTGTGCAACATAGTCGGCGGACAAAGGTGCATCAAGAAACTAACAGATATGCAGACCTCAACCATGATCAAGGTGAATAAAGGCTCTTTTTCATGATTATGATATACAGTAAATTCTTGGAAATTAAGACCACCCTTAAATTTTTGGCCACTCTAATTACTGTACAAAATAATTATTGGGAAATCTGGGCCACCCTCAATCTATCTGTGGTTGCCATTAATGAAAATTTAAGTGAAATCTGGGCCACTTTTACTCTGCTTCGTCAGTATTTATAGAAAACATTGGCCACCCTCAACCCATAAAAATTTTCAATATGAAAAAGTGTCCCAAGTTATTGAGAATTTACTGTAAATAATAGAATTAGGTACCCAAATATAATGTTAGTACCTGGGAGTGATTCAATTTTTGTACAGGGTTCAGATTGTTTTCAAAAATCTTTGCATTCTTTTGCTGACAAAACTAGCCTTAGCATTGGAATGGTTCGAAGCAAATGTCCCTTAACCCTTATGCTGCTGCTGGCTAATTTTCCCAATACAAAATGATGGAAAAAACCTGAAAAATTACTGAAACCCTGGCAAATGGGTACTCATCTGAAAGCACTCGACAATAGCTATCCAATGAATACCAACATGACAGGGTTTTGATGGTTTTCACAAATTTTTGCATTCTTGTGCTTTGGACTAAAGTAGCCTCAGCATTGGAAGGTTTAAACAAGCTTATTTTTGTAGGCCGATAATTATGCTAGAACTTTCTATTTCACAGGCAACTGCTCGCTCCGCACCGGATCGTGAGAAGGAAATCAATACCCTGGTAAGTGTACCCGCACGTACCACTTTTACCGTAGCTGGTTTTTGTTGGCTGTATTTATTCCATCATAGAATAATCAATTACACTTGGCCATTACTTAAAAAAGATGATAAAATTCATTGAAAATGTGGCCAACGAGAACTCATGTTCAACAAATTTGAGGTTGAAACTGAGAGTTAATACTGCATCCTTTCATGATATAGATCATAAATCTTATCCCCCACCTTATTTGATTATTTGAAGTTTTAAATTATGCAGTTTTTTTTGTTGATGTATATTCTTCTTGTCATGCTCAGATTTATCGTTTTCTTAGTACTATTTCTATATATAACAAGGCCAATTACTAAATCAGAAAAATAATAAGATACCCATGAGGTTCTCTTAGATTGCATTTGTGTTAACTATTCTGAGGAATGCATGAGCAATGGTGGAATGTTGAATGTAGTCTTAGTTGGATTGTGCCTTGTATTCAGGAGTTGACCTCTGTCAGAAGCCCAAAAAACACCGCCTTTTAAGATATTGGTCATCTACAAAATTCTTCAAAACAAAACTGGCCTGGACTACCACTCTAGTAAATATGATCTGACATGAATTTGGACTGTGTTTGAAATAGCTGTAAGATATACAAAAATATATAAACCCAAATATTAGTCCCCAATTCATATATATATATGTATATATATATATATATATATATATATATATATATATATATATATATATATATATATATGTATGTATATATATATATATATATATATATATATATATATATGTATATATATATATATATATATATATATATATATATATATATATATATATATATATATATATATATATATGTATGTATGTATGTATATATGTATGTATATATATATATATATATATATATATATATATATATATATATATATATATATATATATATATATATATATATATATATATATATATATATATATATATATTCTCTTTGATGATTTGACCAGTTTCTGGGTTGAAGAGACATGGTCAACTCCTGTTGGTGTTACATCTTAATGGGCTGAATGACAGCAATTGATTGAATTGATTAAGGAATAAATGTTTCGTGAATGTGTGCCTGCTGTTATCATCAGAATGCTATATATGAAGTATGTGACCATACCTAGGAAACAATCTAAATTACTTGTTTGATTCTTTTTAAATTGTATGTATTCATTTGTTTATACATTTATTATTCTATTCAGTAATTATATCTATTGGGGGAATATGCAAAATTACCGAGTCTGCATTTCAATGAGCTTATAGTTAAAAATGAATACCCATGGAATTTGAGCAGTTGGTCATAAAGCGTTTAAAAGTCCTTTGTTTTCTTAATATTTGACTATGAACTCAATATCTAATTTAAAAGTTATGCGATTATTGCTCAAGTTTTGTTTCTACTGCTGTTGTTATATGTACATAGAATGATTTATATTGGAATATACCATCCTGTCTGTTGTGTATATTAGATGTGAAGTTGTGGATGGATCTGTGTATATAAGGATTTGGGATGGATGAAATGATGGAATGTATGATTTGCTATGCACGTAGCATGCTAGTCTGGAGGTAGAAACAGGGACCTAGCCAGGACCCATCCAGCCTATCTATTGGACAGGAAGTTTCCTCAAAAACACCCTTTTAGACAGAAAACAAACATTTTCTATGAAGTAATTTTTAATTATAACTTTTTTGGGGTACCAACTAAAAACCTTTCTAAACAAATCATCTGATTCATCTCTGAAGTGTAAATAGTCCTTTTTAAAACAATATCATGGTATTAAATGAAGTTGTTGTAAGGATTTGAGGTAGCAGAGTAGCAAAATTTGAATGGGCATAAATTTTGCGATTGCTGTTTTGAACCAGCATTTTAAACCTCCTGGCTAAGACCCTGGACCGTAGCAATATTGTCAGACCTGCGGAGGAAATCACCTGTTGTGAGAAACCATTGAACTTTGCATGAAAAGTTATGATAGTAACTTGCAGTCCATTTCTTCGCAGGTTTGACTGTATTGAATTGATGCATTCACCCCATTATGTTCTATAGTAGTAATAGAATACTGTTTAGATTGATGGCTTTTAGTAGAGATATAGTTTATTAGTCATAGTTTTAATGATTTTTATTTGTATTGAATAACATGACTATTTTACTCAGTTCTGATAGATATTACAAAAACCTTAATACATTTATAGTGTTTTATTGTAGCCTAGTCTTTGTTTATAACATTTCTGCTTATCTCTTAGTGATAGATACTGACCAGAAATAGTCATTCATAATATTAGTCAACCTTTCTTTTGGGATATACATATGATGTATTCCAATTAAGAACTTCTATATCTTTTCTATGATGACTTCTGGAGGCGACACACACTCTAGATATGAAGTATACATAATGTAATGTGAAAGCTATTATCACAGTTTTAGGAGCCTTGTTATAATTTGCATGCCCGTTTTCTTACACTTCAAAGGAAGGGTCATTGTTTTTACAACTCTTCCATTGTTGTGGCTTATGAAATTGACACAGTACTCCCCAAGTTGTGTATCCATACTCATGATCACATTGTTGATTACCTGGGCCCCAACATGTGTATATGTACGTTGAGTCTGCATGCCACCTGACCACAGCAGGGCCCTTTTGATCTCCACATGCATCTCACCCTAAAAACATTTCATTCTGCATATATTTTATCTACTCCATAAATTTCTTATTGTAATGTATTCCCGCCTTCATTGCAATTAAGAATCTTGGTATGTTAGTCTTTATAGGTTTATACAATATATATATGTATGTATATATATATATACATATATATATATATATATATATATATATATATATATATATATATATATATATATATATATATATATATATATATATATATATATATATATATATATATACACATATACATACATATATGTACACTTATGTGTGTGTATATATGTTCTGTGCTATTTAGATAAAGTGGTCATTGGTATTAACTGTTCCACTTGAAAAAGGGGATTGTGGTGGCACCCATTTTAGCATATTGAATTTCTCTGAAGCACTCCTCTCCATCATTTTAATTTTTATCCCATTTACCTGCCTCGCCCTTTTCAATTTCTGAAAAAGAAATCTGAGATGCTGAAACAGATGCCTGTCAGCACTGCCAAAAGGTCCAAAATATCTCATTGCTTTTGAAGTAAGTGATAATTCGCCCTTGATGTATGGTTAGACCATGTTTTTTCTACGGGCATGTGAGAAAGTTCTCAGTGACTAGGGGCTATGTGTGTGTGTTTTGGCTGGGTACTCCAGTATCTATTCATGACATGCACCTGAATGTGGCCGAAAAAAAACGACCATAACCAAAATTTTAGATTCCCTAAGTACAACAGTTTCTTCTACTATTAACAAATGTTAAGTCACGATTAAGCTTTGATGTTGCAGAAAATGAACAATTAAAAAAGTGCCCATTTGAAATCCAAGTATAAGGTTCTATCAGGTGCTTCACATGAACAGAAAATGTGCTTCACAACCCCACCCCCCCCCCCCCCCCCCCCCCCCGCCATATCTCCCATATTGAGTGGAACAGTGCCTGTTAGACTGTCTGCATGGAAAGCTGATGTGTCGACTGAATGACAAAAAAGCCCTGTCATCAGTTGGTTCAACCTTACTGTCCATAGATGGCGCTATCATTTCACATAGCATCGCCCACAGTTTCGTCACGATAAAGTCTGAATATGGCAAAAAAAGTCTTGATGAACAAAATTTCCACGAATTGTTAGTTTTAATATATAGATCCCCAGATATTTGTAATATCACCATGTTTATGTCAAGGAAATGGTGTCTTTCGATCCTTTTTCTTCTGAAAGAATATGTTTGCATTGTGACACACACTTAATACTCCCTTTAATGTAAAGGGTGAAGAGGAACACCTACTATCAATGAAGCTGTATTTTTTCTAAGTGTAACTTACTTTATTTTCATCACATTGTCATCCCCCACTCCAGCCCCCATTGTATAACCAGCATTACTCCTTCCCCCCCCCCCCCCCCTCAATTATCATCCCATTTTTGTCATCCCCCAACCCTACCCTCATTGTATGACCAGAATTACCAACCACCCCCTCAATTTTCATCCAATTGTCATCCCCTATTCCAGCCCCCATTGGCTGACCAGAATTACCCCCCCCCCCTTAATTTTTATCCCATTGTCCAGTCATCCCCCCACTCCAGCCCCTATTTTGTGACCAGAATTACCCCCTCAATTTTCACCCCATTGTAATTCGAGCCCCCATTGGCTGATTAGAATTACCCCCTGCCCCTCCCAGATTTTTGCTCTATCCACCCACCCCCTTCAGATACTGCTTAGTGGCACAAGACATATAAAGATTTCAATCAGATCAGTAAAAATATGCATAGGATATGATTTAAATTAAATTCAGCAATGTTAAATTTATGTTCAGACTGGAATAAATGCATGCATTGTATTTGTGGAACTATGCCCCATAGTACATGAACTCCAAAAGGGAAAATCATAATTCCTTTTCCGTGTGATTGAAAATTTATTAAATGAAATGTCACAATTAAGGCTGACAGTATCCAATCTTGTTTTTGACATCAAAGTGATTTCAAATGATATGAACAAAATGTGAAGGCATTTTATATTTCATTTTTTGAGCCCAAGGAAATATTTCAAAAGTTTCACTCATACAAGACTTCCACCGATATCATATTAAAAAAGACCCATTAATCTTTCATTCTGTGAAATGGTTGAGAACCATTCAGTTCAGTTGGTATATGTTAAGTTACATTAATCATGATATTTTTGCTATGGGAAAATGCAGTATGTTTTCGGCAATCAGAGTATAACTTGCTAAGTGAATCATGCTGTCTTGACTTGATTACTGCAACTACAATGATAAAGCTGACCCTGCCCCAATATTCCATAACCCTTTAAATGATGATAATAATAATAATAATAATAATAATAATAATAATAATAATAATTATAATTATAATAATAATAATGATAATAATAATAATGATAATAATAACAACAATAATGATAATAATAATAATAATAACAACAATAATTATGATTGTAATAATAACAATAATTATGATAACAATAATAATGATAAAAATAATAACAATTATAATGAAAATGATAATAATGATGATGATAAAGTAATAACGATAATAGTAATAATAGCAATAATAATGATGGTAATAATACTAATAATGATAATAATGATAATGATTTAGATAATGATTAACGTATGAGCCATATACTATTACTCGAATATATCAAAGATTGTGATGATAACCAAGCTTGTTTAAGATAATGTGCGCGTTAAGATGATATTCCATTTCGTGCTCAGTCCGCAGTCTTCCTGTCTCTAAGCTTGTGCCGCCCCCTACTGTCTCGCTCACGAACTAACACCACAGTATTAACCCACTATTCACCTCCACTACTACTGATATCATAACAATAACCTCCACACGTGATTGGCTGAATGGTTGTGTGTGTGGTCGTGCGTGTGCTGCGCCAATTGCGGTGCCGATGACGCGTTGATCGATCGATCGAGTGAGCGGTGCACTGAATTACGATAATGATATTTTTATCCGGGATCATTTTTCACCAATCACCTCCTTCCTACTACTCCCTGTCATAGGTGCGCAAAGCAGATTTCAACAACGACTCTTACCTGAAAACGTTCGGTATCAGTGTGAGTACCCAGATGACCGAAGTTCAAGGGCGGGTGCTCCAACCGCCCAAAATACAGTATGGTGGCCGGGTAGGCATCACAACTTTTTTTCTGACCTATATATATATACATATACTATATCAACTCATCCATTGCGATCCCTTTTAACCTATGTTTCGTGTTGCCGAAATCTCTTAATGCCAGGTTCGGAAAGCTGATTTCAACTCTGATCCACATCTGGAAATGTTTGGGATCAGTGTCAACTATCGGATGGCGGATGTGCAAGGGCGGGTTCTCCAACCACCTAAAATTCTATATGGCGGCAGGGTAAGATTGCTTTCTAGGGGTACGATCGAGATCCCCAGTTTAGTCAAGACGAACAAGCAAAAAACAGATACTTCGTCATCATGCTCTGTGACTGTTATGTTACAGGCAATTGCAACGCTTGGAATGTAAGGATTATCTTGAAAAAATAATGGTTCGCAGGATCACAATTATTTTCCCATATTTATAATTATATTTTTATTTTTATTTATTTGATTTTTTTTTGATTTTTATTCTGAGCCTATTCCATTTTTTCCTTGTTTGATTATACACTGCTATTGTCAATGATTATTATGATTCTACCGTTTTCAAAAGATGATTAGTAATCTATTAAAAAAATGGTGATGGAATCTTTAATTCCGATCTGAATGCGATGATTAAGTTTTGGATGATTATTATTTATCACCTTATTATTACTCAAACAGAGGGTGACGGTGGTGGCTTTGGAATAAAAAAAAATCATCAGTTTCCTCTACTCTCGTCTCAGTTTCAAGATAATCCTTACCGAAAAAAAAATCTGTTGTCAAAAAACTTTCTTATGATTAAGATTTCTCTGCCCGCAGCAAGCACCTTGCCTTGTATTCAGAGGTTGTACTGGCTTTTCTAACTTGAAGTAACCAGACTCAAGTGCCGACCTTACCTACAGCACAGCAGCAAAACCTCTATTGGTCAAGCCGGGTTCCAATCTAGTGTGGGGTATGTGAGAAAGTTATCAGTGACTTCAAGTTAGGCGGCGGTTTTCGTCCTGTACTCTTCTTTCCTCCACCACTTACAACTGGCTAGTCACGACTAGGCCGCAATGTTGCAGAAAAAGCGACAAAAAAAAATCAGAATTCCAATTGCTATTGGATTAGTTCACCCAGTGCATTTCTTAATTACGTGGTATCTAGCTTATTTTCGGAAATTGAAATAAAGTGAATTTTCCATTAGGTTGAGCTAACCAGAGCCTATCTAAATCAAATGTATCGATCTTACATTTGTGAAATTTGAATAAAATGAATTTCATGGGTCACGTAGACCTCTTCTGGTCCTAGTCAAATGTTACATATAGAACATTTATGAAATTGAAATATTAGTTTTATGTCTCAAGTTAACCAGTTCTGGTCACAATCAAAGGTTATCTTTGTTGCATTAGTTCAATTAGAATACAATGAATTTCATGGTTCAAGTAGACCAGATCTGGTCACAGTCAAATGTTACCTACCCTAAGATTGTGAAACCACTTTCTTAAAAAAAGAGATGACTTGAGTTAGGTTTTGCTGCAGTGTTTTGGTACTCCTGAGGTTGCTGGTTAATTTCTGTTGAACGTGGCGCTCTTCAGTTCCATTGTTCTTGTCTCTATTGTTCTTCTTGTCGGTTCTGATCATCACAACAATCACTTGCAACATGCTTTGACCAAATGCAGAAATACCTGTACCTGAAATATCTTTTTTGCAATATCTACTTTCAGTCGGAAAAAATCTTCAAAATTTAAAGCATATCAGCTAATAATAACTTTGTACTCACTAGTTTTGAAATTCAAAAGGGAAAATATTTATAAAAATTCAACTTTGGTTTGTTTCAAAGTATATATGGATATTGTGTATACTCCATAATGTACTGTCTAAAGCATGCCTCTCGCAGTCACATTTGCCGGAGTAGAGAAATATAGCAGGTTAAATGTACTTTTGTTGCACTGAATGGAGATGTTCTAACGAAAGTTTTTCTCTCGTTTTTTTTCTGATAAGTCGAGTTTGTTGCAAGTGTTGTTTTTGTTGTTGTTTATGGTTCTTTGTGTCTCATAGCGCTGTTGTGAAGTGGTTTGCATTTTCCCCCTCTTCATTTGCCCCCCACCCTAACACCCCACCCTAACACCCTACCCTCACCAGGAGGGTCTGCTACAGAGGGTGGAGACCCAGGTAAGTGGTACCTAGAAACCTTATCAGTGTATTTAACTCTTATACATCTTTGAAGGAGAAATGTTCATTATAACTTGAACTGAGACTTTCAACTTCAAATGTTTGCTTTTCCCCCCAAAAAATTGTTCTTGCGAATACCAGCTCCTTAGATGGCTGAGAAAGTAACAAAAAAGGGTGTTCTAGAATTCCCCCTCGTATGGGTATTTTAGGGGTCATCAGGTGCAACCCGTAATCAACAGCAAGAGGAAACATGAAGTGCCAGAAAGAATGCGATTAATCAACAGGGCTTGAAATCAAGGCTTTTCCTATCATCGTGGGCAAGAAAAGTATATTAGCCAAGTGAATTTAAATATTTACTTGTCCCACAGACAAGTGAATTTAAACCTTTACTTGCCCCACAGACAAGTGATTTAAACATTTACTTGCCCCACAGACAAATGAATTTAAACATTTACTTGTCCCAGAGACTAGTGAAGTTAATTGATTTTATTCAGTGTCGAAACAGTGAGCTCTGTCAAAAGTACTAAAAGTACATGATCTTTTTTTTTTTTCGAAAAATACAAAATTGTACCAGACAACCAATTTTTTAAAAATCACTCGCTTAAAGTACAATTGATTTTCAACCCTTGATATCAAGCCCTGGTAAGGTCAAATAAAACATGAGAACCAAGCCGTTTGCTACCAAACTGAACTTTTCTAGAGATGAATGGTGAAGAGAAGAAAATTTCATCTTGTTCTCTGGTTCCTGTTTCGCTGTTATGTGACAAAAAATTTAAAATCATCACACGATGCCTATTATTGTGATGACTCACTTTTGAAATATCAATGCAGGTTTAATTTTGATTAGCTAATTTGAAAATAACCCTAGTAAAAGGGACACATGCCTTTCTTAAACAGGGCAAATGGAACATTTCTTAATGTTAGAATATGCTGTTATTTATGATTGCGTTTCAGCAGCTGGGTGTACCAGTTGTTTTGATAACAATTTTATCATGTTTTATTTGACCGCATGGTTGTTATGATGCAAGCAGTCTCCTCTTTATTTGGCAAAATCCAACAATTAGCAGGTTTGGTCTGAAGTTGCTGAAATTATATATATATAAATATATATATATATATATATATATATATATATATATATATATATATATATATATATATATATATATATATATATATATATATATATATATGTTTGTGTATATCCTGCTTGATCCCCCAAGAGGCTGCTTGTATGGGTAGATAATGCTGTCTTTTCTTATCACCATTCATATCTCCTGATACTTCATATATATATATCTGTATATATACACATTACATATATATAAACATTTATATATTTGTACATCTATACATCCATCCACTGTCTGAGACTTTAGGTAAGGGTCTCCTTACTCATTTTCCTATGATTTTGCCAACACTGATCAGAGGTTTATATTGTACAATTAATTTTCATGCGGGGAGAACCTAATTTTGACATGATGGAATGGCACCCTTATATATCCTTGGGTCTCTTTGTCTCTTGGGGTATTCTTTGCCTAATATGGGTTGGGTTCCTTGAGGTGCCCCTTTGTACCTAGGGTGCTCTCCATAATAGGATTTGCTCCTAGCAGTAATCAGTGCCACCTATAGAGGAGTTAAGGAACTAAATTTCTCGTAACATAAAGATTTGAAGAAATAGAATAAATTCTTCTAAAAAAGATAAGTAATTCTCCCCTGTTGCCAGTAAAACCGGATGGATAAGATAACTAATTATTTGTTATCCAACTTGTTACTTTCAAAATTGTAGTTTTGAAAATGATTATGTATACTTATACTTACTAATTCATTTTCCCCCAATAAGTATACCGATAGTTGTGGAATCTGGAATCTGATATCTTAAAAAACGTAAGGAAATTAACTAATATATTTTGAAAGTTGTGCTTTAGTCAAAAAAATGTACCTTAATGTTTTGATACAATTCTTTTTATGGTATTCCAATTTATTTTTGATAACTGCTAAAAATGGGGGCTGAGAAGTACATAATGCCCCATGGCATAAATATTAAAGGGCAAATGCACCATCATGATGATTTAGGTTCAAAATGTGCCTATATGTGTCACCTTTCAAATAAGACCACCCGCAAGTCTGTCCTCCTCAGCACTCCTCAGATATGGCTTATGAAAGTTAGTAAAAAACTAGCCTGAGTCTGGGCATGGAGGCTGCCATTATCAGAAGTGGTGCTTATGAAGTGACTGCCAGCCCTGCTTCTGATTGGTTGAGAGATATCAGTGGCAGCCACTGATATCTCTCAACCAATCAGAAGCAGCACTGGCAGTCACTCCATACCACTGATTGTGCTTAATTGGGCTTAATTGGCCTGCAATGTCAGCCTCCATGCCCAGACTCAGGCTAGTTTTTTACTAACTGTCATAAGCCATATCTGAGGAGTGCTGAGGAGGACAGACTTGCGGGTGGTCTTATTAGAAAGGTGACACGTATAGGCACATTTTGAACCTAAATCATTATGATGGTGCATTTGCCCTTTAACTTGTTAAATATTTATTTTTAAAAAAAAGTATTGATAAGTAAATCATTCACCTTCTTGGTCTGAAACTTCTGTAAAGTTTTCTATTGAAAGTTTACAAGAGAGACATCTGAAAAACAAAACAAAAATATATTAAATAAAAAGTTCAGAAATTAAAATTTTCATTTGAAAAAAATTGAAATTATGATATTAAGATTTTTCTTAACAAATTGAAGTATTTAAAAAGAATAAAAGAAAAATCAAGTAAAAGTCAAGAATAAAGTTGTAATCGGTCAGAAGGCGCACTGCCTTTTCCCCTCATCCCGTGGTTGGAGAGTAGAAGCGCGAATCGTAATCCGTGTAATGCCCTGATTTCTCTAGAGCAAGGCGCAGGCCGTGCCCAACCAGGGCGTGTGGGACATGAGGGGCAAGCAATTCTACAGCGGCATAGAAATACGAGTCTGGGCGATCGCTTGCTTCGCACCACAGCGGACGGTGCGCGAAGACGCGCTCAGGTAAGCCGGAACTACTTTCCCGTAGTCACCTTCCTTCTTTTGCTGCCTTTCCCCCTGTAGACCAAGGCCCAGGTCGTGCCCAACCAGGGCGTTTGGGACATGCGAGGCAAGCAGTTCTACAGTGGCATCGAGATCCGCGTGTGGGCCATCGCCTGCTTCGCGCCGCAGAGTTCCGTTCGCGAAGAGTCGCTGAGGTAAGCCCGGATTCGTTCCTCTGTGACAATGTACAGTTTTTTTGGTGTTACATGTGCATAGAGACACACATGTCTTGCAAAAAAAAAAATTAAAAAATTTAAAATTAAAAAAATATATTTTTTTGATTTTAGAAATTTAGATAAATTTAGAAAAACTAATTATTCAAAAGAGAATATGATAATGATTAAATACAAAATGTCAATGGCCAAGGATTTTTCCTGTTCTCAAAAGTTCACACGTGAAACTGCATGCATGTTGATAAGACCTGCACACCTTGACACACCTGACCTTGGGCCAG
Organism: Maea johnstoni; assembly: GCA_963942565.1. Lineage (NCBI taxonomy): Eukaryota > Metazoa > Annelida > Polychaeta > Spionida > Magelonidae > Maea > Maea johnstoni. Next base: position 33,468,932 of record OZ012700.1, read on the forward strand.
CGACCTTGACCTTTTGACCTTTGTCGGTAATGTTTTAACACTGGTTAGATGTTGTGCCAGTGTGGACATCTTAATGTTAGTTCAAAACATGCACCAGCTTCCATCAGCTTTCCACCACATACAAACCTGCCACGATTACGCCATCGCCAAAAATAGTTGCTAAAATATTTCAAAAAAATTTTTTTTTTGAAATCATATAACCAATCTACAATTATACCATGATTGTGCCATCTCAAAAAATAGTTGCCGAAATCTTTCCAAAATTCAAAAAAAAAGAGTGATATTTTGTCAAACTTGAAACATATCAGGATTATGCCATCTCTGAAAAAAAAAGTAACTAGAAATGTTCCAAAAATTCAAAAGGACTTGTTTACTCAAACTGTCTTTCCCTCTGCAACAAATTAGTGGCTGTATTTTATGAATTTCTTTCATCAACGGGAAGGTATTAAATTTGTTCACTGAAAAGAATTTGATACTGAAAGTAACGTGTCCCTGTTCTAAAAATTCTGTGAGTTTCATCTGAAATGTAAGTCATTGTTCACAGTTAGACCCTCATCACTAGTCATTCACCATTAGTTGATATATCAATTGATTTAAATTAGATTATTTACACACATATTTGAAAAGCTCACTCTACCAAAATATCGCAACTTGAATTCTTGATTAAAATGTTCTTTGAAAGATTGCAATGGTGAATATCAGATAGGTAGAATTTTTGACCTTCCAATGCTTATGCTACTTTTGTCCAAAGCACAAGTATGCAAATAATTTTGAAAACTGTCTATACCCTATCATGTTGGTATTCATTGGAAAGCTCTCACTGAGTTCTCTCAGACGAGTAGCAATATGCTAGGGTTTCAGACATTTTTCAGCTTTTTGCATCATTTTGTATTGGCCAAAATAGCTGCCAGCATCATAAGAGTTAACCACCTTAGAGCCCTTGGCCGCAATCATTTCTAAGCCTACCTGGGACCCCTTATAGCTCTGGGGTTGTGGTCAGTTATTGGCACTGGTAGTAAAGGAGTTGAAATGGTACACAAAGTATGGTAAAGAAAATCCCAATCCTATGGAATGCGACTATTTTGAGAAAGCAGGAATTGCGTGCAGCGACGTGGCGGTAATCTGGCAGGGTTGTATGTCGGTGGTATATTGTACATCAGTTGACAGTAACACACAGTGGGGAATCTGAGGTTTGCTTCAGTCTTTTCAGAAAAACGAGAAGAACTCCGAGGCAAATTTCGCAAATAGTGATACCTTAGTCTCTCCCATCTTTAATCATTATCCACCTAGAAGAGTAGCAATTTTGGGTGTTCTTAATGCACTCATGTCGCGAGTTAGAAATACCCAACCGAAATTTCCTACTTTCAAATTTCATTATTATTTTGAATTTACGATGTAATATGCATGTGCATATATATTTATATATATATATATATATTTATATATATATATATATATATATATATATATATATATATATATATATATATATATATATATATATAAAATATTTTTGTTTATATATATATATGAAATATATATATATATATATATATATATATATATATATATATATATATATATATATATATATATATATATATATATATATATGTATATATATATATATATATACACTGAGATATTCCATATCTTAGTCCTACATCTTACATCATTTTACAAATGGTAAATATTCAGATTTTTAACCAGGCCAAGTAGGAGACCATCTATGTATCAAAATAATTTAGAATATTTGGTCTGAATACCAGAAACTTGTTCCAGAAACAGAACTGGACAGTTTTCATTTGATCCAATATACTTCCAACTTTCTGGATATTCCTACTTATAAGACTGTATTACAAATACATTAGTTCCAAATATTCTAAGGAACTTTGCTGGGACACCCCAACAAGTGATGGTTTAAACTTGAGAGAGCTTTAAGAAACTTGCCTAAGAGGTTCTTCTGCAGATCATAGTGCTAATATATCTTGCTTGTTGTTTCTTTTGCTCAATTTTGCATCATCGATCTTCAGCATTTCCGAGAAAATGTACGAAGACTTGTGATATCTTGTAATGCAGTACATCGTGTGGCACAATACTGTGAATACAAAAATTCCTATGTTAACACTGCTGTTTGGTATCGTTCTATGTGATAGTGGAAGTCAATTGTAAAATTATGTATAAATGTGGTGAAGTTGTTAACCTACCAATATGAATGTATTTCAAAGTGTGCATATTTATATAAATATACATATATGTATATATATATGTTTATATATATATATATATATATATATATATGTTTATATATATATATATATATATATATATATATATATATATATATATATATATATATATATATATATATATATATATATATATATATATATATATAAACACTTATTCTAAGCAGTACCTCACTTCTTATGAATGTATCTCGTCAAGCCAAGTCAGTTATTTGTTCATTCATATTTTTGTAACTGTAACTTCAAAATAATTCCACCGTCAGACATTTCCACATTCATCATAAGATTGCTTTCCTCACATTCATAATAGAACAGATAAAGGTTTCTATTGTCTTGATTATTTATCAAACATTTACAATGCTTGAATCATCAATATGGTAAGGGGTGCTTTATGCAGGAGTCTTAGGCATGGGCCAATATGAGGAATATCCTACGCTCCAGAACCTTAGGATAGGCTGGGAGATAGGATCCAAGTACAGAGAAACCTCAATGATGTGTACACCTTTAAACCAGGGCAAAAGTGTTCACATTAGGGGGTCTCTTCATAATTTGTACCACAGTTGCCTGCCTTCCACCAATCAGAGGCCTCGAAAAGTGTAGGGTTATAGGACATAACCCACACTTTTCAAGTCTTTGTTCTCTAAGCTGCCTAAACCCAAAGGTCTCGGCCTGTGATTGGTGGAGGGCAGTCAACTGTGGTACAAGCTACATAGACTCCTCTGAAGCTGAGGTTACTCGGCTCCGCCTCGTAACACCTTGGGTATATCCCATACACCACAGCTTCCTTGGGGTCTATCTATCACATACAAGATACAAATGACACCAGGAAATTGTGTTGACATCTGTGGGGTGTTCACATATATAAAGGAGTATCACAAGGATATTGGGATAGGAGAGAATTGAGGATTCAAGAATGTTTAGTCAGGATATTGGGATAGAAGAGAATAGAGGACCCAGGAATGTTTTGGGGCGTAGGCTATTGGGATAGAAGAGAATAGAGGATCCAAGGATGTTAAGTCAGGATATTGGGATAGGAGAGAATAGAGGATCCAGGAATGTTGAAGTCAGTAGGATATTGGGATAGAAGAGAATAGAGGATCCAAGGATGTTAAGTCAGGATATTGGGATAGGAGAGAATAGAGGATCCAGGAATGTTGAAGTCAGTAGGATATTGGGATAGAAAAGAATAGAGAATCCAGGAATGTTTAGTCAGGATATTGGGATAGAAGAGAATAGAGGATCCAGGAATGTTTAATTAGGTTATTGAGATAGGAGAGGAGAAAGGATCCAGGAATTTCTTAGTAAGTAGGATCTTGGGATAGGAGAGAATAGAGGATCCAGGAATGTTTTAGTCTGCCAGTTAAGATATTTGGAAAGTAGAAAATTGTCAATCCAAGAATGTTAAGTCAGGATATTGGAATAGAAGGAGGATCCAGAAATGTTTCAACCAATAGGCTATTGGGAAAGGAGAGAATTGAGGATCCAAGAATGTTTAGTCAGGATATTGGGATAGTAGAAAAAAGAGGATCCAGGAATATTTAGCCAGTAGGATATTGGGATAAAAGAGAATAGAGGATCCAATGATGTTTACTCAGGATATTGGGATAGGAGAGAGAGGATCCAGGATTGTTCAAGTCTATATATGATATTGGGATAGAAGAGGATAGGGGATCCAAAGGTATTCCAACATGATATGTGTTGGATTCTGTAGGAGGACTATGGCTGTCTGCGGCCTTTAGGAATTCTACCCAGGTCGGCTATATATAGGTCTCTCCTGCGTTTTATGTCTCTCAGGACCATAGTTTGGGACTGGATTCCTTGGGAGGAGGAAATAGGTAAAGATCTGTAGTAGTACCGACTCTCTAAGGGGATTCCTGGATGTCCTAGCTGGATGTTGGGACATACCTAAGAAAGGCTTAGATCCCATGGTCCGAGACTGCCGTAGGAAGGACTCTGCCATACAGGTATCTAGGGACGTCCTAGGATTAATTGGGGGTGTGACCCGGTGTGTTACAGAAACTTTGCAGGAATGTTTTAGCCAGTAGGATATTGGGATAGGATAGAATAGAGGAGCCAAGGATGTTGTAGCCAGTAGGATATTGGGATAGGATAGAATAGAGGAGCCAAGGATGTTGTAGCCAGTAGGATATTGGGATAGGATAGAATAGAGGAGCCAAGGATGTTGTAGCCAGTAGGATATTGGGATAGGATAGAATAGAGGAGCCAAGGATGTTGTAGCCATTAGGATATTGGGATAGGATAGAATAGAGGAGCCAAGTATGTTGTAGCCAGTAGGATATTGGGATAGGATAGAATAGAGGAGCCAAGGATGTTGTAGCCAGTAGTATAATGGGAAAGGATAGAATTGAGGATCCAGGAATGTTTTAGTCAGGATGGGATCCATATAGGATTAATCGGGGGTGTGTCCTTACAGAAACTTTACGCAGCAGCTGCAGCGGATCTCCAACGACGCGGGCATGCCCATCATGGGCCAGCCCTGCTTCTGCAAGTACGCCACGGGCCAGGACCAGGTGGAGCCCATGTTCCGCTATCTCAAGAACACCTACCAGGGCCTGCAGCTCATCGTCGTCGTGCTGCCCGGAAAGACACCCGTATATGGTGAGTCATGCATGAAATTAACACTTTTGTTGCCAGTAGTTCTTGAAAATTTCCTGGAGGAAAATTCCTGAAGGTATCTTTTTGACCGTTTTCCGCTACGAGTGCACAAAATTAACCCTTAAATGCCTGTAGTTCTCAAAAGTACCCTGGATCTTTTTGACCTTGTCCGCTAGCTCTAGATTACATATTAGAGAGTACAGTATGGCAAGACGCCCTTATATGGTGAGTGCACAAAATTAACCCTTTTACGCCTGTAATTCTTGCAAATACCCCGGAGATATTTTTTGACCATCGCTACCTCGAGATAACACATAAGTTTAATGTGTTCAGTCTAAAACCAAAAAATATTAATGCTTTTCCCATGTGGTTAATTTTTTCAGCTGAGGTAAAGCGTGTTGGGGACATCATATTTGGCCTGGCGACGCAGTGTGTTCAGTCGAAGAATGTGAACAAAACCTCTCCACAGACGCTGTCTAATCTCTGCCTCAAGATCAACGTCAAGCTGGGCGGAATCAACAACATTCTCCTTCCGCGCGATCGGTACGTACACTCACTTCTCTCTCTCTCTCTCTGTCTCACTTTTTTCTGTCTTAAAAAGAGGGTAGGCCATAAGCCATAGGCAACTGGGATTTCAAAACTCAAGAGCAGGGGTGTCCAAAGATTTTACACCTGGAGCACTGACTCTTAGGCCTGGAGCACAGTATTTTTTGGTGGCAGCTAAGCAATATTCCGTTGAATACATTGTGGCACTACCATATAACCATAAATAACACATATTAAATAGTCCAGGATCAAGCAATAGCCAATAATAATTGATTGGGTTCACTTATTATAAAATGCAATTTGCATAAAAATAATACATGGTCGGCAATATCTGGTAGGCTAAATGTCCTGATATTTGTAGAGTTAAAAAAAAGTGCTGAGGGATTAAGTCTGTAGCACGTTCTGGTGTCTCACGCTGGTGCAACACTGCGAGAGTTGGACACCCCTGAAGAGTGATAACTAGATAGTTGGCCAGTAGCCTGGAGCAGCTAGATTTCCATACTCAGTGTCAAAACTAGATGGACCCCAGGGGTAACTAAGAATTTGACACCCAATGTTTAGACTAGATGGTCACCCAGTAACCCTGGACTTGTAACTAGGAGTTCAAGAACCACTAGATTTCAAAACCCAGTGTTGAAATTAGATGGTTGCCCACATAAAGCATGGGTCCAACAGTCAGGGGCAACCTTAATTAATATTGCTCACTTCCTCTGTCTCTCACACACACACACATGCAGACATCCATTCACACACACTCATACACACACATCTCTCACACAGACATACACACACCTCACGCACACACACTCAGTCACACACACATATATACTGTATAACGGGTATATTTCCCGGGACTTTTATTTCCCGAAAAATGATGTTTTCTACTTTTTCCGGTTTTTAAATTTCCCGTCCTGCACATGGCTGCACTGATATTAAATTTACCGAAAGTGTGTGTTTTCGCTTTTGAATCTATTAGTGCAGACAAATGTTGTATGCACTGAATGTGCCGTGGAATGCAGAACAACAAAGCCATCCCAGCTCAATTGAGATGACATGGCTGACTCTATTGTTCTGAGCATTAATAGCAATTAGAGCATCATAAATCCAAGTCGGACCGGTTCGTGGGCAGGTGGAGAAACTTTGTGAGTACTGCAAACAGTACTAGAATACACTCAAATTATCAGTCCGCCTGAATTTATCCATTGAGGACCGGTTCGTGGGTAGGTTGGCAACTGTCTGTGAGAGACTGTGAGTACTGCAAACATGAGGCATAATCCCCAAACCTGCCAAGGCCGGTATAAATTTACGTCACAAAAAGCATGGCCAGTTCGTTGGATGGAAACCGTAAACGGAGATGGGAGTTATTTCATGATAATTCATATATAAATAATTACATTTTCATTCAGTTCAAAGATTCATTTATTTACAAAAAACTAGTATATATAACGTAACAAATTCATATCTTAAAGGGGAACTAAAGGCTCACATACATATTAGCTTATATGAAAGTAATACACTTCAAGAATAGGATGCTGTCCTCCTTTTCCTCTTAGTGATCCCATGAGGGGAGAATTTTGTGTATTGCCAGCAGCCTCAGCCACCCCCTAGCAGCCCCTGGTAGCGGCCATGTTTTTCAACTGCTATCAGCTGTGAGTCAAATGGGTGGCAGCCCACTTCATGTCCCCTAGATCTGAGCAGTGTATCATAGACTGTATAAGTGCTCTACACACCAACTCTCCTCGAAAGTTGCATAACAACTTGTATGAGTATCAAACAGGTAAATGGTAAAATCATGAGCAGCAATTGGCTGTACAAAAAGACAGGGTAGTAGAATTATATTTCATATATTTCCTGTTGTTAAATTCAGACAAAAACAGTGGCTAGCATCACTGAATCCTGTCCTGAAGCATGTAATTTTATGTTCAGACCACTTTGCTGATGCGTTTTATACCAGGAATCATAAATGCAGTCAGGATTACTCAACTGGATGGTGCTGTGCCATTCAGTGTTTTTGTTTTCAACCCTTCTGTATCAACTGCTACAAAGCAAGCACAGAGAGACAGCTTTAAGTTTATTAGCATACAATACTAGGTACCGGTACCTAAACATGGTCATCATTAATCTGTACAATTGAAAATAGACTTTAGGATTGTGTTGGTTGTCTTACAACTTGGGTTTTGTTTAATATCTAGGTCCCTTTGGCAACAACAAAAGAAGGTAACAACTCCTTAAAGGAAAAGGTTAAACAAAGGGTTAATTATAACCTTGTGGCATTACACATCTAGATCCCAGGACACAGAAGTTAGTCAACGCAGGAAATAGCTAGCTATCAGTACTTGGAACATCAATCATTTCCCTCGGCTTAGTATTTGTGTAGGTTACATGAAAGAAAACAGTTGTTGTAGAACAGCTAGCTTCAAGTAAAATCAAATACTGAAAATCTGGATGATTGGTGATGTACATACTAGTATTGTTTTTATTCAACCCTTCCTTCATAGTCACACAGGTATCCAACGTATTTGCATATGACAGATGTTGAGCTATGTTCATGAATTTTCAAATAACCTTATGATTCGCTGTCCCCCAAGTCCCCATTTATAAGTAATCCTGACTGTAGTTTGTGATTCCTTACATAATACGCATCAGGGAAGTGGTCTGAACATAGAACTGCATACTTCAAGACAGGTGGATTTACATGTTTCAGTGACTGCTAGCCACTGTTTTTGTCTGAATTTACCAACAGGAAATATATGAAAAATAACTCTACCAACCTGTCTTTTTGTACAGCCAATCGCTGCTCATGATTTTACCATTTACCTGTTTGATACGCATACAAGTTGTTATGCAACCTTCGAAGAGATTTGGTGTGTAGAGCACTGCAGTCTATGATACACTGCTCCGAGCTAGGGGACATGAAGTGGGCTGCCACCCATTTGACTCACAGCTGATAGCAGTTGATAAACATGGCTGCTACCAGGGGCTGCTAGGGGGTGGCTGAGGCTACTGGCAATACACAAAATTCTCCCCTCATGAGTTCACTAAGAGAAAAAGGAGGACAGCATCCTATTCTTGAAGTGTATTACTTTCATATAAGCTAATATGTATGTGAGCCTTTAGTTCCCCTTTAACACACACTGAGAATTCAGACTCGGACACATCGTCATCTGCGAACACCGTCTGCCACACCATACCAACAAAAATGATTAAAGATAACGTTTTTATTGTTCCCGTCTCAAACCCATTCGGTAAATTCGGGAAGATTAAGCACACGTTAACATTACCCTTTATACAGTATGCTAACACACATGCAAACATCCATTCACACACACTCATACACACACATCTCTCACAAAGACACATACATACACACAGTCACACACCTCACACCGCTTGGATCTTGTACACTTTACCCTGATACCAGTCTGATGAACATGATGCAGCGTTGCAAGGTGCCAGTGCAGAGAGTATTTCCATTGCTGGGTACAAGCAGCATACCACATAGGTACTAGGTAGGTGGATTGTGGTCAGCTCAGCTGCTGCCCTGGGGCCCTAAGTATATAACTTTACGTAGTGCTTGTGATGTGCTTGTGGTTTGAAAGTCCATTGTTCTCCCTTTGTATTCCTAACCGCAACCACCACAAGCACTACGTACGGTTTTATACTTAGGGCCCCTGTTTGTTTTGCAGCCCTCCGGTCTTCATGGAGCCCGTCATATTCATGGGCGCGGAGGTGACGCACCCGCCCGCCGGACATCGCTTTACTCCCTCCATCGCCTCCGTAAGTGCGACCGGTCCTCTGTCTCTCTTTCTCGTCGCTGCCGCTGTCACTCAGTTCCTTGTCTCTCTTCTCTCTCTTCAGGCCACCTCTGTTCCGAGACCCAGTTATTTTCCTCGGTGCTGATGTAACTCACCCGCCCGCGGGAGACGCCTCTAAGCCGTCCATAGCTGCTGTAAGTCATCCAAATATTTTATCTCAAGAGAAGGAGGAGGAGGGTTTTGCCTCCAAAATTCCTCTTGCATGCATAAACCCACTTAACATATTATTTTGGTGTGACAATTTTTTAAGATAACTCTTTTGCCTATAAATATTTTTTGTGAAGAAGGAGGTACAGATTCACCTTCTAAATTCCTCAGTGTATGCAAAAACCCAATTAACATATGATTTTGGTGTGACTGAAGAGCCTCTAAGCCTTCCATATCTGCTGTAAGTCATCCAAACATTTTATCTCAATTTTCAAGATAACTCTTTGCAGATGATTTTTTAAGAGGGGGGGGGGGGTTCCCTTCTTGAATCCTCTGTTCATGCATGGTTAGTCACATTCAAATATTTTGGCGTGACAATGCTCAAGATACATCTTTTGCAGATAAATATTTTTTGAGAAGGAAGGAGGAAGGGTTCCCCTTCTTGAATGCTCATGCATGATAAGGCACAGTGTAATATTTTGGTGTGACAATTTTCAAGATAACTCCTTACCAATAATTTTTTAATAATCCTCTGTGCATGAATGATTTGTCATAGTGAAATATTTTGGTGTGACAATTTTCAAGATAACTCTTTTGCCTAAATATTTTCTATGAGTTTTAAGATGGTGATGATTATGGTTATGTTGTCTTGATGATAACTTTGACAATGATGATGATGATGATTAAGAGATGGTGTGGTTTTATTGTACATCAGGAGGTGAAACTAAAGCACTCTTTCTGCACAACTTATTTCTATTCAATTTATTCCGAAGAAGCACTCAGGTCACTTTTCTCTACTTAGAACTTTTTAGATTTTAGTGTTGTTTCATACTGCTGCCAATCCATTTATGTTCTCATTGCTCACTTTGTAATTATTGACTTTACCAAGTTTATCATTCTATTATGAATTTTCAAGGTACAATTCACCACATTGGAACCAGAAGTGTTTAAACCCGTTTACCAAAGTGGAAGCTTACTATTTGAAACAAAATCAATAAGTTAGAATATTTCAAGAAATTGAAAAAAAAAAAAAGAATTCCAAACCAAGTATTTTCTGGACAATGTCTTGCCAATCGTTGTTTAATCAATGATTTATTTTTAATTCTGAGTGATCACAATGAGATAAAATTTGAAGACTTTTGATTTCAATCCACTTTTAATTAGTAAACTGTCAGATGTAGCCGTTAGATATTAATCAATTGTAGATAATTCGAAAAGTTTCATCTGGAAAGGGAGGAAAGGCATTTTTATTAAGAACTTAAGGGAAAATATAAATGGATATGCATCTATAAGTATAGAATTGGATTCCACGGCCTATACCAGAATTTGAAACTGGACGTCTGGCCATCAAAAATAGGGTGTCCCATTCTTCAAAAGATACCACAAATTTATTAGGGTAACTGCCATAAACAGTTATTAACTTCCTAAAAAAATGTATTTTATCTTTAATTGTCCAAGCATTTATTTCTAAGTAAAAAAAAATTCAGCATATAATACGCTGTGTTTAACCCTACTGTGGGTGGTGGCGAAGTTGGCTATTGCAAAATGGTACAAAATGGGAAATGGCTGAAACCTTGGCACATGGATACTCATGTGAGAGGACTCAGCGAGAGCTATCCAATCAATACCAACATGACAGGGTTAAGATTTTCAAAAACGTTAGTGCTCTTCTGATTTGGATGAAAGTGGCCTCAGCATTGAAAAAGTTTAGTGCTAGTAGTATTAGGAATATTGATATGGCCTTCATCTAAAACAACCTCATTCGTAACTCTTACCAGTTCATGAGCATTGCTAAAAGTCAGATTTTGAGCAAATATTTGTAGCGATTCCCTTTAAAAACACACCACTGTCACCGTTGTAGGTTGTCGGCAGCATGGACGCGCACCCTTCGCGTTACTCGGCCACGGTCCGTGTCCAGGAGCACCGTAAGGAGATCATCAAGGAGCTCTCCTTCATGGTCAAGGACCTGCTCATCCAGTTCTACAAGTCCACGCGCTTCAAGCCCAACAAAATCATCTTCTACCGCGACGGCGTCAGCGAGGGACAGTTCCAGCAGGTTAGTACTGTATACAGCTTTAATTTGGAGTGCTAAAAATTTTGCTTTACAACCCTGCTGGAGGGTATTTGTGTTACTGTAAATTTGAGCATTGAAGTACTCAAACATAGCAGATACAAAGCTGGATATCTGTATGAAGGATGTTATTTTAGCACTATCACAGGGAGTGCGAAAATTGTATACATGTAAAAGATATCAGTCATTAAGTATCATCTGGGGACGTAGTCTGTGTCCTTTTGATACTGAAACCCTCAAAAACCACCCTTCAGTTCATCTACAATTTTTGTGAGGAAATTCTTTAAATGTCAACTTTAAGCATATTATTGATTTTTTTTCACTTCAATATATTATCCATGGCATTGTATAAGAATATTTTGCTTTATTTCAATAAGTAAATACATGTTTGCCATTTCAATATTATACATGGTACACTCTATGGGTACTGTGCCTAGTACACACACCCATATCATCAATAATTGGATTAATTTATGGAAAACTTTTGCTCTTTTAGGTTCTGACGTCTGAGCTGTTGGCTGTGAGGAAGGCGTGTATGAATCTGGAGGTGGGCTACCAGCCCGGTATCACCTTCATAGTGGTACAGAAACGCCACCACACCCGACTCTTCTGTGCTGAGAGGAAAGACCAGGTTAGTACTCTCACGAATGTCGATCACTGGATACGCAACCAGCAGATCTTGCTCAGCAGCCTAGGCACAACTCCTTACCCAGTTTTTGACCAGATTGGCGTTCTGCACATGTTCATGAGCAACCTCCTCTGTAATGTAAACAAATATGAGAGCCCTTGGTTTTTGTCTCCTAGTGACGTCACACTGAGACTAGATACGGCAAAATAAGGTGTGTCCTGGGCTTCACTTTAGACCATATGGTAATTGGTCTGCGGAGATATATTCATGTTTTCTTCATCTAAGGTACTCTGTAGTGCAAGGAATTGTTCACAAATCAAGTGATTGACTGAGTTTTGTCTTTTTTTTCCAGATTGGACGAAGTGGAAACATTCCTGCGGGAACCACGGTGGATGTTGGCATCACACACCCAACAGAGTTTGATTTCTATCTATGCAGCCACGCCGGAATACAGGTAAGCCTATTAGGTTAAGATGAACACACTAAAATTGAATTATAAAACACATTGCTGTATGCAGCTTTAATTTGGAGTGCTAAAAGATTCGCTTTACTGGCCTCCTGAAAGGTATTAGTTCTACTTTAAATTCATGCACCCCAGCACTCAACTAAATCATGTACAAAGCAGGATATTCATTTGAAGGTTGTTGTTTTTGGCGCTATCATGTGGATCCTTCACTGCTGACAATAGATATCCAACAATAAAATTTCTGTTAATAAATATATAATATCATTGCCTGTCGTTGTTATTTCAGGGTAGGAGTCGCCCGTCTCACTACCATGTTCTCTGGGACGATAACCACTTCATGCAAACGGGCTCCAGAATATAGATATCCAATAATATTCTAATATTCAATGCTGTTGTTATTTCAGGGTACGAGTCGCCCGTCTCACTACCATGTTCTCTGGGACGATAACCGCTTCACGGCAGACGAGCTGCAGACGCTGACGTATCAGCTGTGCCATACGTACGTGCGCTGTACGCGCAGCGTGTCCATTCCTGCGCCCGCCTACTATGCACATCTTGTGGCCTTCCGCGCCCGCTACCATCTCGTAGAGAAGGACCATGACAGGTAGGGGGCGCCACTTGACAGAGTTTTAGTGATAAAATATGTTATTGTACTTCCTTGACAGCAGGGTCTTAGCCAGGATTTAGAAACTGGGTGCCCAAAGTTGTCAATCCTAAAATTTTGGGGAATCCTACTTCTCAAAGGAGACCACTATATACTTAGATTACAACCATAAAAATGTCAATATCATGGGATTTATATTTGTTTTTATGTTTGAAAACGGCATTTTACTAAATTACTCCCCAAATATTCTGGTTGTCCTGAGGGGTGAATTTTGAGGGGTTGGATGTCCAGATGACACCCAGGCGCCCTGTTGGCTAAGACTGCTCCTGGTTAAACCATGAATCCCTCTAAAATTCCACAAAAAAACTGTCTAGTCGTCATTGCAAGTGCTCACTTGGTGATTAATCCATTTGTGCCTGTACCAACCAAAACCGCCTGACAATTATGGTGATATATCTATAACAGTATTAGACTATTTGAAGGAAAATTGTTCATCTGAACTCTATCTACAGCTCTCCTCCAAATATTTTGCAACTTAATGCTTCATTCCCAAAGTTATTTGTAAAAAAAATATGAGAGTTTGAGATATAACAAGTAGATCTCCCATCATGAATCAGTTATTTGGAAACTTTACATATCGCTGAAGAAATAACTCTAAAAAACTAAGCCAAGGAAGAGATAACCAAATATTCACCCAACATTTCACCAAATATTCCTGTTAAATCACCCATCAGAAAATTGTTATAAAAAATCAATTTTAGAATGTTTTTCTTTTTTCTTTTTATTTTTTTGATCTCCCGTACAGTGTAGATATTAGTAACTAACATATACTATTATGTAATGATATGTATATTTCCCTGATGTTATAACAGCTCCATGGCCTTCAAGATGTCTCTATAGTATGTAACGAAATAGTGTGACCTTTTCTTTTACTTCTAGTAGTAAATACATTTACTGTAACTGAAAATCTTTATTATATGTATTGTAAATGATTTGATACTTAGGTATATTCAAAGTTTGCTATTTTGGTCTTCTGTACATTTTTACTACTTAGGTACCGGTATATTCAAAGTTTGATATTTTGGTCTTCTGTACATTTTTACTATTTGAGCAATTCAGAGAGAGAGAGAGAGAGAGAGACTTTAACCCTCTAGTAATAATGTACATATGTTTGTTTCTCTTTCTCTTTTCAGTGGGGAAGGCAGCCTGAGTGGCAATGGTCGTGAAACCACCTCTCAGTATACATTCAGATCAAGGTAAGATTTCCTCCTCAGATTTAGAAAAGAATATATTTTTATGCTGTTATATAAATATGAAATCTAAACCATTCATTCTTGTGTTGGCCAAAACAAGCCTGGCTGTTTTGATATCTCTTTCTCATGGAGTAATTCACTACAACACCTCTTCAAATACTTGTTATAGTTATGACTATTCACATGAAATGTACTTAGTATTCACATAAGATGTACATAGTTTTTACATAAAATTTACATTTAATTAGTATTTAGAATTTTGTTCAGCTCTTCATAGTTGTTAAACTGTCAAATGTATGTTAGAGTTATGACTATTTACATGAAATATACTTAGTATTTACATACAATGTACATAGTATTTACATAGAATTTACATCTAATTAGTAGTTAGAATTTTTATTAGTTCTTCAGAGTTGTTAACCTTTCAAGTATTAGTTATAGTTATGACTATTTACATAAATTGTACTATACACATGAAATGTCCATAGTAATTACATAAAATGTATGTACATCCAATTAGTGTACCGTAGAAAAGGAAAATAATCCCAAGTGCAAATTAACTGAATTTGTGATTTTGAAATTTTCAGAGATTTTTTATTCCGAAAGGCCATTATTGAAGGTTAATTTTCTAATGACAGGAATAATGCATCCGACTTGTACCGAACTGACCCCACTCGGAAAAGTTTGGCAGATTAAACCACTCTGATTAATTTCCTATTCTACAGTATACTGTAAAACCCTTTATTTCCACGCACATTATAATTCATGCAACTGCCGTCTGAATCTGATCGCGGCCATTTAATTACATTAATTACGTTCAACTGTATCGCCGCTAGATGGGGCATTGTTATGCTATTTTGGAAGTATATCAGCGCCAGTAATATATGCGATATCATTACCTAGCGCGAAATGCGTGAAATTAAAAGGAGCGCGATAATAATGGGTTTTACAGTATAAAGATTTTCTTAGTTCTTGATAGTTGTAAACCTTTTTTTGCAGTGGTGAGGGCAGCCACCAGTCAGGCTCGAGCGAGGATCGCACTCCCACCGCGATGGCGCGCGCCGTAAGGGTCCACCACGACACCATCAAAGTCATGTACTTCGCCTGAAGAAATCGTGGAGGACACCAGAGTTGTTTTGTGTGTTGGCAAAGAATGGCTGTGAAAAAAGAACATTCTTCTAGATATCTATTTATTATCATACCATTGTTGCTATGTCTGTTACTCACCAATGCCGCGGAAAGAACGGAAGAAGGAATGATACGGTGCTGCCACCTATGGGTAGTGGCGCCACCTAGTGGCAGTGCTGCCACCTGGTGTTACACCAGTAAACTAAGCGAGGGCAACTTGTGCGCTTTTTACTGCTAGAGAGTTGTTTATATTTTATGGAAACAATCGGAGGCCTTATACACCAAACAAGACTTATCAAGATGGTTTGCAGTTGTGTTGCTAGGAAACAATTTGAGAACAATGTGCATTCTAGTGAAATATTCACATATTTTGGCAATAGTGAAAGTGACATTTGCTACCTTCAACTAAAAGTGATTCATATCAGTTCTCACCCTTGGATTTGTCCTTAAATTCATTTATACATAAATGATGAAATTTTCATATTGGTTGCAATGATAGTTTCCAAGCTATCTAGTCCAACTTCGGTGAATCTTCATCAGTTGGTTATCAAATGAAATTGGCAATAAGAGTTACACTATCAAAAAAAATATGAAAAAATCAATATTTTTCTATCTGCAAATTTGAAAAAGATTGGTATAATGAATTCAGTGATATGCATGGGTCTTGAACTACAAGGGAAGAAGTCCGTGTTTGAATGGGAGAAATGTTTTCACTAGAACCAGAGAATGACTTGTGACTGTTTCGATTTGCGCTTCTGAATGTGTTTCTTTCAAACCCTTAGACTTGCTTTCCATTTTTACACATTAAAGCCCAAAAATGTTTTGACTGTTTTGATAGTACCTATGTAAATAGGGAATTTTATCAGAACTTATTTCATGGAGAAACGTGGAACATATTTCTCCTTCAAATATTTTTGGAAGAATGCGGTGGCAAAGAAGTTAACCCTTATGCTGCTGGTGGCTTATTTGGCCATTACAAAATGATGCAGAAATCCTGAAAAATGACCAAAACCCTGGCACATGGGTACTCATCTGAGAGAACTCACTAAGAGCCATCCATTGAATACCAACATGACAGGGTTTGGATGGTTTTCAAATATCTTACATCCTTGTGCTATGGTCAAAAGTAGCCTTAGCATCAGAAGCATTAATAAGATTATGCAAGAAATGTTTGGATATTTAGGGTCACTTTAGGCAATGAATGCATTAAATCAAACACGTGTCGCTGCGTAGGTTTTTGCCATAGTCTCGTGTTATGGTGGCTCCACCTTGTGTCCACCCTTGGTACTAATATAATGAGGTAAAGATGGAGCACTAGTCTAGGAAGCACTGGGTACCGGTCTCATGTTGTCTTGTGTTATGCGTAGCCAATTAGGTTGATTTTTATGAAACACGACAAAGGGGGAGTGGCTTCCCCAGTCATCGAAGGGCTGGAAATTAGGGGTTGCCGTGAGCCGAGGGCTGCCTTGAATTCTCCAGGGGCTTCCTCAAATATCTGCTGGGAGCCCAAAAATGTACTGGTCTCTATACACAACACCTTTAGGTAGCATTTGAAGATGCAATTGGGCTCTCTGAAAAAAAACTTAATTTTGAGCCCTGCAGCGCTTAGAGCAACTATAGTTGCTTCCTCAAGTAAACTGCGGACAACATTTATTGCTCACGAGGTGCAAAACAAGGAAATTGGAATCGGAAGCAACCAGTCTTGCGCTGAAAAAATAATGGTTTCTTGAAAAGAAATGTTGTATGTGCACAAGGTCATATGGTATTTAAGTCTTTGAGCAGGACTTTATTTTGATGTATATTTATATTTTACGGGGGACACCCTTATTTTTAGGGGAATGATACTATGTACTGCTATGGTTATGTATAATTGTGTGTCATATTCAAAGCACCAAGATGGTCGCACATCATTTCAATGCCTTTGATATTAACCCTTTTGCTGCCGAGGTTATTTTTGTACAATGCACAAAAAAGCAAATAATAATTAAAATCATCGGAACCAGGTCACATGGGTACTCATATGAAAGCTCTCGCTGAGTACTCTCAGAGTACCCATTTGCCAGGGTTTCAGTCATTTTCCAGGTTTTTTGCATCATTTTGTTTTGGATAAATTAGCCACAAGCAGCATAAGGGTTAACAAACCTGTGCTTTGCGGAAGGAATAACTTGACCACTCAAGAAATCTCTTCAAGAAGATACAAGTGTTCACATTTTTTTTTCGAATTTGAAAGTTGCTCAAATGTATGGTTAGAAGGTACGGTGGCCTACTGAAGGAATGTTTTGAAGGAGGTTTTGAGAACTTTTTGCTTCAAAAAAGAAATTGCTAATCCGAATGTTTTGTATGATAGACCTTGGTTAGTAGCTATTTAGACTAGTGACACATCACTTGGTCTTTTTCTGCTCCAGGATCGAATGAGCATGACTTTGTGTAATGTTGAAACAAAACTCACTGATCAGTGAACATGGATTCAAATATTTTTAGCTCCTATTGTTTGGGCACTAGATATAAATACATGTCAGATAACCGATACTGGATCATACTCCAATGTGAAAATAGTTTCAGACATTGCTCTCACTTATCTCTCTATTTGTGGGATTCAGAATCTCCTTATAAAACAATGGGTCGTTACCGCTGGCAGCTTATTCTGCAGTCGTGCTTATGTCCAAATGTCCATTCAATAGCATTTTATGATCAACGACCAAGTATGTTCAACTATTTTGGATGAAGGAAGAGAACTTCCAGACATGAATGTATTGCACTCTTTCCTAAGGAATTATAAGATCCACTCATTTATGTATTGAACGTTTATCTAAGGAAGCAATTTATCCACATGTTTTGTTGCAAAACTCAATGTACAGATTAATGTTTGTACTCAAGCTTTTCCTATGACAATATTTATACAACTGTACTAGGCAAGCGTCAGTTTAACCCATAATGATTGGAGGTGTTAGTATTATTTATCAGTCACAGTTTTGTATTGTCAACTCGTAGTGACAGTATTGTTTTAGTGGAATTTCTCGCTCTTGACAAGAAGGTTTGGAGGAGCTTTGTTGAAATTAAAACGTTCATTCCATTTGATGATTTCAAAGAGAAAAAAAAGACCATTGAGAACCAATCTTTAAAGATTTTTTTTTCACCAAATAAAAGAAGAAATGCATCCAAGAGTACCACTAAGGCATAATCAAAACTACTTTGCCCCTTTGACTATGAATTGTTTGTGAACGTGTGACATGTAATGTACATAGACCTTATAGGGCCAAATGTCCACCGAATTCCCCTCAGTTTTAATTCTATGCTGCTTTGATTTGAGTGTACCTTTTATAGAGTAGTTTGTGGGTGACTTGTGTATACGCGGTGAAGGTGCTAGATATATTTAAGCCCAATCTTCCCCTGCAAAAAAAATCCATAACCCTTACGCTGCTGGTGGCTAATTTGGCCAATACAAGAAGAAGCTAAAACCTGCTAATGACTGAAACCCTGGTACATGGGTACTCATCTGAGAGTACTCTGGGAGAACTATCCAATGAATACCAACATGACAGGGTTTAGATGTTTTTCAAGAATCTTTGCATACTTATGCTTTGAACGAGAGTAGCCTCAGCATTGGAAGGGTTGAAGATTTATCTTTTCCAGGGAGCTGTTTTGTATTTTTGCTAGAAGAAGCTGATTGTCTCACGCTAGTTTTTGGCTCTATCATGTCAGGCTGATTAAGTTATAGTATCAATTCTATTGAGAGAGAACACCAGTGTCTAATGGAATTGGAAAATTCTGTTAATAAGCAAGCACTGCTAAATGTTTGTAAATTATCCTTATATTATGTCAATCTTGCTCAAAGCATCTGCGTCATCCGACCGATGTATAGAAACCTACATATATATACATTTATATATATATATATATATATATATATATATATATATATATATATATATATATATATATATATATATATATATATATATATATATATATTTTTATATATATATATATATATATATATATATATATATATATATATATATATATATATATATATATATATTTATATATATATATGTATATATATATATGTATATATATATATATATATATATATATATATATATATATATATATATATATATATATATATATATATATATATATATATAATTATATATGCATATAGCAATTGCTGTTTGAACAACCAGTTTGTCATAGAAACTTTACTCGGAAAGCTTTATACAGCACTAATCTGTTATGGCTTTGTCTCGGTGGCTAGGATGCTTGAAGTATAAATAAATGTCACAAACAGGTCTTCAGGATTTGCATATTTGTGAACTTGGTGGCCTGATATTCCCTTAGTTACATTGGACTTGTGCTGATAAGCATATATATATATATATATATATATATATATATATATGTATATATATATATATATATATATATATATATATATATATATATATATATATATATATATATATATATATGCACATATATATATATGCACATATATATATACATACATTCATTGTAATACTCCAATGTGCTTTATCATTATCATCATGTGTGAAATTTATGAGCTTTGTCTACTGCCATCTAGCGGCGATGGGATGTACCAATATTTGTGTGTGCGTAGTACTAACAGAACTTTTATTGCTAATCATGATGATGACGTACCTGCAGAGAACGTTTCATATCACAAGTATCGGTCATGTGTCACGCGACGCCCCCCGGTGGTGGGAAAAAAGGCTGTGAGAAACTCGACCCCCACCTGCGCGTTCAAATAACTGCAATAGTTTGCGGAAGACCCTCGTAAAGGGCAAGCGGGCAGCTGGACGAAACAAAAACGATGCCCACCTTCCCAAAACACTGATCTCAAAGGTGACCTTGACCTGTATATTTGACCTTGACCTATATAGTTGGCATTGACCTATATATTTGACCTTGACCTATATATTTGACCTTGGCATGACCTAACATGGAGGTCTAGGAAAAGGAGGCGTTTCATTTGTATTAGGATTCTATGCAGAGGATGGGTTATGAACTGGCTTGGACTACACTATGCATGGAGACTCCTAGAAGTAGAGTATTTTTGCAAAAAGCGCGGAATTCCGTTTTCGTGCGGACGGAGGCAATTTATGTAAAACATGGCTGACGATCACGATTGCTGCCTCCATGAACCTTGTATCTCGCTGCACTCTCGGTGGTCGTGGTGGTTTAGTGAAGAATTAGTTTAAGAAATTCTAAGGACACGGTAGACTACTAGATGAGTATTCGTAGGAACAACACACTGTCTAGAGCTGACTTGGCTTATGTGCGTTTTTCGCTTTTTGTATGTGTATATCGTTACCAATAGGTGGCACTGCGGGTGTCCGTTGTTTTAATGTACAGATTACTAGGAACACGTAGGCTAGCCCAGGATCTCCTCCTCAGCAGAGTAGTTGCAAGGTGTTTTATGAAACGAGGCCTGTTTTATGCTCCCTGCCGGAGGGAGTGCTCATTGTTGGGTAATGTAAACATAGGTGCCTTGAGGCCTACAATTGCTGGGACCACTTCTGTTGATCTTTCTCAAGGTGTGGATTTGTCCATATTATTGTTTTTTCCCCCATTTCAATATTCAGTTGTGGGATTTGGGAAAGTCGCATCCATTTGTGTACAGTATTTTGATTTGGTGTTTCCTTACACAGTAGAAACGAAGGAGCATGACGATATACTGATGTAGGAATTGCACCAATAACGGAGGATAGATATGTTTTGGAGCATTTGTACTAGTCGTAAGAAACTTATTCAAGTCTCTTGCTGGTGAAAATTATCAAGATAGTTCTGTGTGTAGAAAAGAAATTCACCTCAGAAAAATATAGAAGGAAAACCACCCATTATGTAACAGTGCTGAAATATATTAGGAGACTATATGCATACATATGGTTACTGAGAAAATCAGGGTTTGAAATTACTGTTTTGGAATAGGTTTTTTTTGTGAACAAAATAACAATGGTGGGAGTTCACACGATGACTTGATCTATAGGATGTTTATTCTATAGTCCTCTTTGTTTATCAAAAAAGCAATGTTTCTAGGTAATTTTGAACCCTGTTTGTATCTCTTGTTAGCCCTTCCCTGGTGAACACGCAGATAGATAATGATCATTCAATTAAATATGCAAATGAGTCTATTCACTGATCAATTGAGGAATGCAAAAAAAACAATTATATTACACATTTCCTTAATGGCCACTTATCTTCATACTATCACCCAGGCTTTGTAATATATGATATCAGGAAGTTATAAATTAGTTTATTTACATAGACTTGCATGGAATTTGACACTAGTATCACAGTTTGTTTGTGGGAAATCAATGAAATATGGTGAAATATTTTCTCCCCACCTTAGATAGATTCAGTCTTCTAAATCTTCTAAATCTAAGTCCAAAGTTACTGCATATTTTTCAGAGCTCTGAAGAATTACACTATGTGGCCTATGAAATAAAATCAGTGAAAAAGGACTGTGCATTTAACTGAAAGATGCATTATGATACTGTAAAATACATCTTGATAACATAAGAATAGTCAAATATTTAATTGCAATATTTTACAGAGTTCTAAGAAACAATAGCTAAGACACGTTTTTGTTACTTTTCGAGAACAAGTCTAACAATTGTATCACCTACATATGAAACAATATTGCGAGATTGTTTGTTTTGAAAAAAATATTTCCCATGCATTACCTAAATGTTTTAATCAAACAATAAAAGTGTCAGTGTTCTTATAGAAATGGAAGTGAAGGGAATTTCCTAATTCAATTTGCAATTTCTATTGCCGATTGAACATATGTCAAAGTAGATTTTGGGACGGAAGCCTGCAATTCTTCCCTATTCTCTGAAGAGCAATATTTCCCTGAAATGTTCCTAGTGTTTTTGAGGTAATAACGAATGCTGTACCTAATAAGGCCAGTAAAGACAACTGCTGGGTTTTTAGAGAAATGTTTATACAAATCCGTACCCTTGAAATTGTGTTTAATAAATTTCATTTTTTTTATCAATAAATGTTGTGTTTATTCTTCTTTCTCCCTGTAAGTAAACTTATCTAGGGTTTGATATTAGTATTGCACCTTTTACCCAAGACTAGCACAAATGCAGAAAAATGGGCCTGTAGCACACTTGTGTTTAAGGGCCCATAGCACCATTGCAGAAACGGGGCCTGTAACACAATCGCAGCAAAAGGATATGTTAGCCAAAATGAAAATAACGATAATAATAGTATTGATAACTATATTAATAAAACAAGGATGATAAGGGCCTGTAGCACAATTGCAGCAAAAGGGCCTGTTAGCCATAATACTTCTACTTCTTATGTTAATAATGATAATAATAATAATACACAGATAATATTCTTGCTTCTGTGGGCCACAGCTTTAAGCAAACTTTGAGTTGACAATTAACCTCATAAAATAGGTTAGTAGTAGGAGTACTGGCAGCAGCAGTAGTAGTAGCATACCTCTGGTGATATGGGTACCCTGATATAATCTGCTGAATCATTTCAGCATCTACTGATGGTATGAAAACTCCAAACTTGTCAAAGGAAACACAGTCATGGACAAGAATGGCAGCAAGATGACTTAACCCTTGTGATGCTGAGTCCACTTTTGTCCAAGGCACAATATCGCAAAAATATTTGGCAATTACCTTAAACCCTGTCATGTTGGTCTTCACTGGAAAGATCTTGTCAAGTACTATCAAATGAATACCCATGTGCCAGGGTTCCTATCTTTTTGCAATTTTTTTCAAATAATTTTGTTTCGTTCAAATTAGCCAGCAGTAGGAAAAGTGTGAAGAACTTGAGAAATTTGATAAATTTTCAGGGATGCTAAGTTCTACTCTTTAAACTACTGGTTTTGGTAACCTTGGATATGTTGCCCAAAATATCATTATGTGACCATCTAATAGGCAATCTAAATCAGTAAATGCATTGAAGCTCTGATTCATCCAAAATTTATTAAAAACAATCAGCTTAAGTTTGGATTTCTTGCAATACAGTATGTCAAAATTCTGATACTAAGTTGTCCTAGATTTGACTCGTGTTACCGTTAACTTTGGATGAAGAGGGAATGTACAAGGCCGCCTAAATTGTTTGTACCTATTATCATATGAACCCTCTGATATCCCCAGCATGCAAGCCTAAGGATTTCGGATTACACTATTCAAGCCTCTACCAAAGCACTTTTAAGGCACCGTACGTTATATGACAAGGTGACAGTGCCATCTAAAACTTAAAGTTCATTTTGAATATACCCCACGGTTAGAAATCCATTACACTTTGCGTAAGTTATCATTACCAGATCCCCTTTGAAAACCTAGAATAAAAAAGAGGGGGTCACCGGTCATTCCGTCCATATAGGTGGCGCCAAGTAAATTTGCAAATTTCATGTCAATTCAAAATATACCCTACAGTTAAAATTTCATTGCATAGGCTTTCACTGGCACTTCACCTCTGAATATCTAAAATAAAAAGGGGCGTCACCAGTCGTGCAGTGGCAGTGGTCCATATAGTTGGCGCCAAAGTGGGTAACAATGTTATTCGCAAACGGAACTCACTTACCATGCCGGGCAAGTAGTTATGATTTTACTTGCCCGACATGTTTTACTTGCCCGAAATAAGTTATAGCATATGCAAGAAAAACATGTATTGTTTATCATGGATTTAATGATTTGAAAACTATTTTCTTTTCATTTTTGTTGCATTGTTTGCATATTTTGGGGTATGCAGGTCATTTATAAAAAATGTATTTAGTGTTCAGAAAATCTGCTTGCCCAGTTGTGAAAAGTAAAATGTAATTGCCCAAAAGCCCCTTTTCATGAAAATTCACTTACCGGGTCAAGCGGGGAAGTACTTATGTTGATACCTCAACGAGAAAATAGTAGGGTTTATGTCTGAACTAATAGCCAGCCTACACAGGTAAAAGTTCACGGGCCCGTACGGCCCCGTAACGTCCCCATAACGGGCCCGTTTTTCGATCCCTCAATTTATCGACATTTCAAGGCTTGAAAACCCGTAACGGTCCCATAATTTTTATTTTTTATACGGGCCCGTTATAACGGGCTCGTAACGTACCCGTAACGGGCTCGTTATAACGAACCCGTTACTGGCCTGTTATAATGGGTTAACGGGCCCGTTCAGGCCCGGCCCGTCAATATAACGGGCCCGTTCGGGCCCGTCAATTTTTACCTGTGTAGCTTGTACAGGAAGTGATGCTATCAGAGCATGCTCAGAAAGTGTACTGTGACCAGGAATACAGCCCATCACGCCCCAAATTCAAACCCCTCAGCTATGGTGACAGCAACCTAGCTCTCCTAGTCAACTTACCCCCAGGGTCAAAATGGTCCATAAGGCTACATAATGCCATAGAGGGCAAAACAGCCCAAATGAGCTTATAAGGGCCCAATTACTGCAATTAGTCTTTTTTTTGATAGTTTGGCTATTTTTGGCCCAGTTAATTCTGTTTTAGCTTCTTTGGCCAATTCAAGCCCATTTTGACCTTATCCATTTTTGGCCCTAGTTGGACCATTTTAGCCCTTTTTGTTTTTTGTTGTTGTCTCTCACATGACCTGAGCTATTGAAAGCGACGTAAAAGAACAAAACAAACAAAAAAGTGTCGGAAAAAATATGAGTATTTGAATTTGTTTCTGACTGTCAGCTTTGCTCTTTCGTAACCTGGTGTCGAGGGGAAGGGAAACATCACCTCAGGCAGATTATGACACCTATTGGTAAGTAGGGAAACTGCTCGTTGGGCATATTTAGGCGAAGTATCTGATGTAAATTGAGTACTCTTGGCTTAATAATTCAGATTAAGTCAGGTACTTTTGGTCAACGTTTTGGCTCTACACAGGTAAAAATTGACGGGCCCGAACGGGCCCGTTGTATTGACGGACCTGAACGTGCCCGTTAACCCGTTATAACGGGCCCGTAACGGGCTCGTTATAACAGGCCCGTTACGGGCCCGTTACGAGCCCGTTATAACGGTCCCGTATAAATAATAAAAATAATGGGACCGTTACGGGTTTTCAAGCCTTGAAATGTCGATATATTGAGGGATTGAAAAAAAGGGCCCGTTACGGGGCCGTACAGGCCCGTGAACTTTTACCTGTGTAGCTGGAATTTCGAACCAAAATAGATTTTATAAGTTAACTTTGTCAATAGAATTACGCTGATTGCAATTAACTGATATATTTTTTCGAGCGTGTCATTATTGTTATTCTCGAACAATTATCACAGCAGCAGAGGTAAATTTAGAATTCACAAACAGGTATCAACTAAAAGATTGTTAAAGGGTTAGAGGAAAAATCTATACATTACCAAATTTCTCGAATTCACTTAGAATAGCCATCATGTTAGACATTGATACTTTGTTGTGACATTGTAGGTTTATGATTGGCACGCATTTTCTGGCCGGATCCAGTGGTGTGCATAGCGGTAATTTTGGTGCAAAACCATCCCCTTTCCTTAACCCATTCATACCCGTATCAGCCAAAACTGCTACTAGTCAAGTAGATCTCCAGGTATGAAAGGGTTAAAGTCGACTTATAGTCACCAAAAAGGTGAAATTGAAATGTGACTTATTGAAATGTGATGTACTCATTCCCAAGGAAGGAGGGTAAACTGCCTAATGCTAGGCTACAAATGTTGAACAATTTGCATAAATGACCTGTTAAGCATATTAGTCTAGCGGCCAAACCCCGTAGGGGCTCTAAATAAGGAGTTTGTTGCACCCCCCTGTAAGTAAAAGTTTGACACTGTGGGATGATAGGTACATATATGTACTTCAAGAAAATACTTTGTCGCGGGCCTGGGTCATGGTCAGTAAGGAGATACTGGACATCAAACTGACCACTCTCTGGATAAATGCTTTGCTATTATGAGGAGCAAGGGGATAAGTAAATCATGCACAGATCTTGATAGGAGTGGTCAAATCTATAATGTGACCCCTCATTTTGAAGCCCACATATTTCTCTTTAAGATGGCATAAACTTTGTTGTCCCTGGTGACCTTGGTCCAAAGGTCAAGGTCATGAAATCATATTTTTTTTATGAAATTGGCATGGCAGGAATGAAATGGATGAAAAAAGTTTTTTTATATACTACTAAAGTTTCTGAATATTCATTCTAGGTGTTTGTTTGTGTACAAGAATATCTTATCAATAGAATTTACATGTACAATAAACATTTATTTGTCAAATTAACCTTTGGTGCACTATTGACCATAGGAGTACAGTTAAAATGGCGAAGCTAGTTCAATATGTACACTGCTTAACACAGTCAATTCTGCTGTGCGTGAGTGATTATTAATCAGGTAGGTATTTCGGTCAGTGTAGATGATGTTAAGTTGGCATGAAATATGTTGTCCCTGGTGACCTTGGTCCAAAGGTCAAGGTCATGAAATCAGAAATTTGTAAATAAATTGGCATGCTTGGATGAAATCAATACAGAAACTTCTTATTTTGATAAGTACACTTTCTGATATTTAATTCTAGGTGTTCATTTATGTACAACTGTATAACAGAAATAGAACTGACATGTTTTATAAACAATTAATTGTGTTTTTGACCTTTTGTCAACTCTAAACTTAGGGGCCTGTTCAAATGTTGCACTTACAAAATGCTTACCCAAGCCAATCCATCTGTTATATACTATGATGATGTTCAGTCATGTCCAATTCCATGTAACCTTGAACCAGATGATTCGTGACCTTCAGCCAAAGGTCAAGGTCACAGAAAAAAACAGTTATTAGGTTGTATAACTGGGAAAAATCTTTGCTGCTGGGCCTGAAATATGCCATTTTCTTAAATTTGAGTTTAAATTAATGTCCAGGGACAAAAATGAAAATTCTTTTGGTAGAATGTTAAACAGCAATATGTAGTTAAAACCTTACTAGGCTTTAAGGATGACTATAGTCTTGAAACCCTACTCATCTGAGTCCTCGTCACTGGACACACTGTCACTTTCATCTGAATCGTCACCAGTATTGACACACTGGTCCACATCTCCACCACACAGACAAGCAGGTGTGCATTTCAATCCACGCTGTGCACACTTGCACTGCCTTTTTGCACATTTGGAGGTTTTGCATCGACAGGTGGTAAGCTCTACAACCTCCTTTGGTGCAGATTCTTGAGTCATCAGTTCTGGAAGCAACCCGTCTTCTGTTCCAATCCATCCATGTCCGCCAGGGGGTGGAATATCAGGTTTTGCTACCAGTGCAGATTTCCACACGACACACTGATAATTGCATCGTTTAACATGCTGAGTAAGGCTGTCTCTGCATGGTGGCAAACCCTCATTCTGCTTGGCATGTTTGCAGAATAGATTATACCTTACTTTGTTGATATCCGTAGTAACAGGGTCTGATTGGTATAGCTGACAGACAAAGTTTTCACATACTTTTATCACCTCTTGTGGGATCTGCAAGGAATCACCAAGAATGCGCAGACTCTGATATCTTTCTTGGTTTCCTCTTAGGACATCTAGTCCCTTTTTCTTCCCTTTGCCCTTGAAACAGCTGGTACTGTCACAACCAGTCAGGGCGTGGTATCAAAGAAGGAGGGTACACAGGTCAGCACCTATCTTTTGCCCTATGCTGTGCAAGGGAATGTAGCGAGTCGATTGCTTGGTCCCAGTCTTGAACCAAATGTTGATATCAAATTGACCTGAGAAGTGGATTCCCAGGATAAAAACATCTGTATCAGGAGACCATATAATGGCAGTGTTGATCCCGAACCTGGTACATGCATCATGGATATGAAGCATGAGTCTAGTATCAGCCTCTTCCTGGCTTGAATATAGGTCATACAGTTCTTTAACACTGTCTTTGGACAAAGCTATGACTCGCTCATGATCAACAAATCCTCCTGAGAGCACGAGGGTCTGGGAGGAGTCAAGCTTACATGGCATTAAGGTCTCTCATTCACTGAAGACAAAGGCATTTAAGTTATCTTTGTTCTTTGGGTTGGCAAGGTAAGCCTTCATATTTCTGGGAAGGACCTGGTCTTTAGAATAAATGCACACTTCTGGTGAATTGGCTGTATGGCCTCTGCGTTTCCGCTCTCCTGCCTTAATGGACAAGATACTGTCATATCGGTCTGATACCACTTGGACAATGTTGCCCCCCAGAAAGCCAAGCCTGATAAACTTTTCAAGACCAGCCAAGAGATCTCCAAATGTGCTGATCCCTGCTCTGGACGACACTTTCTGTACACAGGCCATGTGGTCAATAAAGACTGCAGTTTGGGTTGTTGCCCCTGCTGATGTAGCAAATGCACTTTTCAGTGCGAAAGATATTGAAGGTGAAGCCTTAGAAGAACATGTCCGTACACGACTGAACTCTAATTCCATACCACTAACCGACATAATCAAGAAACAGAAGCTTTTGACATTCTCTAGCATAGCTAAGACAGGAATTAAGCAAAAAGACACAGCCAAAGCAAAATCCCAAGCCCTACAGAGTGATTACAAACTGTTCAGCCGGTTGGCAGTCATTTCAAAAGACAGGCACGTGGATCTTTAGAAGCTGTTTGCCTATGAGCAATTTCCAATGTAGATGGCTCTCTCATGAAAACAAACAAAGCTCAGACACTGAGGCAATTAGAGGAGGAAGCTAGCGCATCTCTGGATGTTGACACTTTCAAGGAGGTTGTCACAAATAAAACCCAAACTGCAGTCTTTATTTACCACATGGCCTGTGTACAGAAATTGTCGTCCAGAGCAGGGATCAGCACATTTGGAGATCTCTTGGCTGGTCTTGAAAAGTTTATCAGGCTTGGCTTTCTGGAGGGCAACATTGTCCAAGTGGTATCAGACAGATATGACAGTACCTTGTCCATTAAGGCAGGAGAGCGGAAACGCAGAGGCCATACAGCCAATTCACCAGAAGTGTGCATTTATTCTAAAGACCAGGTCCTTCCCAGAAATATGAAGGCTTACCTTGCCAACCCAAAGAACAAAGATAACTTAAATGCCTCTGTCTTCAGTGAATGGGAGACCTTAATGCCATGTAAGCTTGACTCCTCCCAGACCCTCGTGCTCTCAGGAGGATTTGTTGATCATGAGCGAGTCATAGCTTTGTCCAAAGACAGTGTTAAAGAACTGTATGACCTATATTTAAGCCAGGAAGAGGCTGATACTAGACTCATGCTTCATATCCATGATGCATGTACCAGGTTCGGGATCAACACTGCCATTATATGGTCTCCTGATACAGATGTTTTTATCCTGGGAATCCACTTCTCAGGTCAATTTGATATCAACATTTGGTTCAAGACTGGGACCAAGCAATCGACTCGCTACATTCCCTTGCACAGCATAGGGCAAAAGATAGGTGCTGACCTGTGTACCCTCCTTCTTTGATACCACGCCCTGACTGGTTGTGACAGTACCAGCTGTTTCAAGGGCAAAGGGAAGAAAAAGGGACTAGATGTCCTAAGAGGAAACCAAGAAAGATATCAGAGTCTGCGCATTCTTGGTGATTCCTTGCAGATCCCACAAGAGGTGATGAAAGTATGTGAAAACTTTATCTGTCAGCTATACCAATCAGACCCTGTTACTACGGATATCAACAAAGTAAGGTATAATCTATTCTGCAAACATGCCAAGCAGAATGAGGGTTTGCCACCATGCAGAGACAGCCTTACTCAGCATGTTAAACGATGCAATTATCAGTGTGTCGTGTGGAAATCTGCACTGGTAGCAAAACCTGATATTCCACCCCCTGGCGGACATGGATGGATTGGAACAGAAGACGGGTTGCTTCCAGAACTGATGACTCAAGAATCTGCACCAAAGGAGGTTGTAGAGCTTACCACCTGTCGATGCAAAACCTCCAAATGTGCAAAAAGGCAGTGCAAGTGTGCACAGCGTGGATTGAAATGCACACCTGCTTGTCTGTGTGGTGGAGATGTGGACCAGTGTGTCAATACTGGTGACGATTCAGATGAAAGTGACAGTGTGTCCAGTGACGAGGACTCAGATGAGTAGGGTTTCAAGACTATAGTCATCCTTAAAGCCTAGTAAGGTTTTAACTACATATTGCTGTTTAACATTCTACCAAAAGAATTTTCATTTTTGTCCCTGGACATTAATTTAAACTCAAATTTAAGAAAATGGCATATTTCAGGCCCAGCAGCAAAGATTTTTCCCAGTTATACAACCTAATAACTGTTTTTTTCTGTGACCTTGACCTTTGGCTGAAGGTCACGAATCATCTGGTTCAAGGTTACATGAAATTGGACATGACTGAACATCATCATAGTATATAACAGATGGATTGGCTTGGGTAAGCATTTTGTAAGTGCAACATTTGAACAGGCCCCTAAGTTTAG
The DNA here is from genome assembly GCA_963942565.1 of Maea johnstoni. Lineage (NCBI taxonomy): Eukaryota > Metazoa > Annelida > Polychaeta > Spionida > Magelonidae > Maea > Maea johnstoni. Next base: position 33,499,804 of record OZ012700.1, read on the forward strand.
AGTTGACAAAAGGTCAAAAACACAATTAATTGTTTATAAAACATGTCAGTTCTATTTCTGTTATACAGTTGTACATAAATGAACACCTAGAATTAAATATCAGAAAGTGTACTTATCAAAATAAGAAGTTTCTGTATTGATTTCATCCAAGCATGCCAATTTATTTACAAATTTCTGATTTCATGACCTTGACCTTTGGACCAAGGTCACCAGGGACAACATATTTCATGCCAACTTAACATCATCTACACTGACCGAAATACCTACCTGATTAATAATCACTCACGCACAGCAGAATTGACTGTGTTAAGCAGTGTACATATTGAACTAGCTTCGCCATTTTAACTGTACTCCTATGGTCAATAGTGCACCAAAGGTTAATTTGACAAATAAATGTCAAGTAGATGTCAAAGGTATCATCAAGGTCCATATGGGAATTTCAAGAGTAATTCTTAAGCCTGAACAGCCATTCTCCCTTATGGGTCCACATTGGGGCTGGAAGTTGGTCACGAGGGTTTGTGTCACAGATCTTTCTGAGACTAACTTTTTCTGAAACTAGTATATCTCAAGGGCAAAAGCCCAAAAAATCTGCCTACAAAGTCTTCAGACAAATTTTTTACAGCAGTTTGAAGTTGAGGCTATCCAAATTTAAGAGGACCACTCAAAATATGACCTTTATTTGATTTCAGGCTTGTAATAATGTATTGAAAAGGCTAATACCCCATTGTATGCTATTTTTATGAAGTAAACTGTATGATGGTTCAAATAAATACAGCTTTTGCATATATTTCACTTGTTTTTTCATCATTTTGCCACTGTTTTGTGAAGTATAGTTTCAAAACTGCAATGAAGTCCTGAAAGTATTGTATAACTTTAGCTGTAAAAGTGAGAGATCTTTCTGAAAAATAGTCTAACCTATCTCAGGGAAATGACAAATTAGTGCTCTGGGACTGGCCCAAAAGATGTAGAGCATAGGTGAAAGCATCACTGGTTAATAGCGCATTGAAAAACGTTTCGTAAGTTGCGATATTTCATGTAGAAATATGAAATTTTTCAAAATTAATATTAATGTTCCGAAATCATCTTAATAGGCCTAAAGACACCTAATTAACTTAATTTGTTAATTTGGACTTCATTGCAGTTGGCGATGAGGCTAGGATTTTTTTCGTTTGTAGGTTGCAGAAAATGGTAAAATGGAAAACACATGAATACAGTCTAAAAATCAAAAGGTTTATTGAAGAAACCTGTCAAATACGAAATTAAAATATACATAGATATCACATGCACCTATCCCAACAATCGATGGCAAGGCTGAGCCACTTTGGTATGTTAAATTTCACCCAGAAGGCACTTCAAAGTATAAAAGTATAAAATGAATTAAAATGAGGTATATCTTCTCGCTTGGCAACACCTTTCAAAGGCTATAATGGTGAATTATATTGTACTACTCATAGTTATTTGACCTTTTCATAATGATGGAAACAATTTCCAACTGCATGAAGCTAGTTTGGACAACATCTCTTCACACTGACCTGCATTGAAGTTTTGACTAAAATAGTTTGTAGGTTTCAGGACTGCTACCTTAAGTTGTATCTCAATGTGAAGCTTTGAAACTAGGTAGGTAAGCATCTAATGTCCATTCTTACCATATATATAGGAAAGTTATACATTGTGCTAATGAAATCACATCAAAATTATCGCTTTGGCACAGCATTGATCAGCACAAAATATCTGGTTTTTTCATGACACAGATATGGAATTATCACATTTATGATCACATAACGGCACAATGGCACCCTTAAATACTTAAAAGTCCACTCATAAAAACAGAATGAGACAAACAAAATAAATAATGCAAGTTTCCCAGCACTTTTACACTACTACTGAACTTCAAAATGGAGTGTTTGAGTAAGTTAAGTAAGTTGCGCAGATCTTCTCCAAAATGATTGGACCTTTGAACATCATTAAAGGCAGTAAGTTATGACTAGATTGGAGTAATACTTGCAAACTAAAATCGAACAAAACTGTAACATTGAATAAATCACATATATGGAATGTTATTGGAGATAAAACATCTTCACAATGTCATTTGTGACTCATTTTGAGAAATATACAATATAAAAATGGTTTAAACACTTTAAACCAGCATCCCTTATACTTTTAACGGATGTAATGATTATGCATAGAAGTTCTTTAAACCAGCATCCCTTTTACTTTTAACAGATGTAATGATTATGCATAGTTAAGTTCTTTAAACCAGCATCCCTTATACTTTTAACAGATGTAATGATTATGCATAGAAGTTATGAAACCTTAACATTTAAACATGCAACAGAACATTTGAAATAACTTAGGAAATGAAGTGTGAATACACTTAGTTTGTACGTGGCCTAACCAGTTATTCACTTCCCATCGGTCTGCTGGATTGCCAGAAATTTATCCAGAGAGGTAGCATTGAGAGTGAAGAACCTTCTAGCAGCTTCAGGCTCATATACAACTGGACCATTGGGACAGAAGCAGAGCCAATCACACTGAAGACATGAGGTGAATTTGTTGAGTTTCCCTTTTGCCTTAGGAGGAAGGAGACTACATTCCTCCCACTTGCATTCACTGCCACACCCTGGGATGCAATTGCAAGTCTAAGTAGCCCTCCATAAACCATGGGGTGCATCAGATCCACTCCTCACTGCATGGAGCATGCCAGTGCCCTTCACAGCTGCAATCTGGGCTTGAAGCATGTTCACCTCTTTCTGGGATAAATCATACTCCTCTTGGCCAATCCAAGTGTAGTTTACAGCTCCACCAGTTTCAGATGCCCATTTGAAGAAGTCATCTGCATCAGCCATAGGAGTTCCATGTTTGCCGGCTTGCTCAGCCATCCTTTTGACACTGCCCACAATGCCATCACAGGAGCCCTTCCCGTGACCTGACTCAAAGTATTTCCACCTTGCCTCGATGCCAAAAAATTCTTTGTGATTAGCAACAGCATCGGACATCAACCTATTGTGATATTGTGAGAAGGGTCTATCTGTAATATAATGGACCATTTGGATTCCCTTTTCACTGATCAGAGCTTGAAGGTCCTTCTTCATGAGTGCTTTCAGAATAGTGATCACCATACTGGAGTTGTGATAATTCAAAGGAGATACATAAACATAGCTTGTATGTTTCAACTGTTCTCCCTCTTTGTAGTACACTACACAGGGGTGTAACGTAACAGTAGCCTGGTTCAAATATGCACTCTGGACAGCATCAGTATATGCACACGTGAAGTTTTCTGCAAAATCCATTTTGATTATGATGCGGTTAGCTGGCAGGTTTTCTTTCAGCTGGCGTAGCTGTGTGTACTGAGTACTGACAACCTTGACTCTGCGTTTGTCATCTCTCGCATCTAGAACTTTCTGCTGGACAGTAACCTCAGTGGCTGTGACTTTATCCACCAACCCCTTAACTGCCTCTTCCGTCTGGTAAGATTTCACAAAGACATCAGGACTTGGAGTGAGGGGTTCTGGGAGTACCTCCTTGTGTTGGTCACTTTTCTTTGCTGCAGTTTGTAGTTCATCCTCCACCACATTCGCATAGATCAGTTTCTTCTTGATGCCAGCTGGGACTTTCATTGAAGTAAGGCTACTGTCTCGAATGAGCTTGATAGGCTTGCTGCGTGGTGTCTGAGCAGTGATGCCTTGCTCAGCATGCATAGCTTCGAGTGGCACTACCACTGGAACTGGAGGAAGCACTGGAGACCACGGTCTATTGATCTGTACTGTAGTCCCCTGGCTTGGAGATGTGACAGTACTACTACTTGTCCTTACAGTAATGTCACTTGATCCTTTCTTCTCCATCTTCTTGCAGCTCCTTTGGTATTTCCGTTTCTGAGCTTTGAGATTCTTAATCTGTTCCTCATGTTTTTTAACCTGTTGGTTCAATTTTGAAACAGCTTTTTCGACACGTTTTCTCTTTTGAGTAGTAGACTTTAGACCAGTACCATCCTCCGTCTCATCATCAGCATCATCACTGTTAGATCCATTGACAGTTGACCAGTCCTCATCTTCCGCCACATCAGCCTGAGCAGCCAGTTTCTCTTCCAGTCTCTTCTTACGGTGTCTCCTGACCCTGCTTTTGGTTAACCTCCTGTTATTTGCCTTCTCTTCTTCTCTCATGTCTGCTACATTCTTTTGATCACCTTTCACCTTTTCAATTTCCCTTTTCATGAAGGTAGCACCCAGATCAGCAAGTTTCTCCGCCCAATATCTTGGTTGCCACTCAGCATTGCTTAGGGGAAGGGGTCTTGCCCGGGTAGAATACATTATCCGGCTGAAAAAGTAAAGAAAAGTGTCAAAATAAGCCATGTCCTCAAAAACGTAACGCACAAATGAAACAACACGTAACGAAAATGTCCTCAACTCAAATCGAGATGTAAATACCCCCCCGCCATGTTGTTTTGATTCATTTACGAGCAAAACATTTCAAAGTTGTCTAAACTTACGGCAAATTACGCACAGACATCTTAAAATTTCTGTTAGCGGAGCTTCTATGCTAGCCTACCCCTAAAATGACACCGATTTTTCGAAGATCCCATGATTAGAAATCGAAAAATTTTATGAAAAAAACACTCACCGCTGATTCTGACGAGTCTGGCAGCATGGCCTAACATCCCTTCTTGACGTCAGAAATGAAAACGAGGCCATAACCTCATTATTTTAGTCTGTAGGCTTGTCGATAGATGGCAATGTCGGATTGCCTAGAAACTTACACAACGTTTGTACGTGACGGTTTTTCGAACTTATGCTTCCCTGCAGGCTTAGAAATAATTCTTTCTGGATTTGTTACAATCGTTATTTGTACTATGCCTGAAGGTCTTTTAGATGCAAAAAGAAGATCTTCCACGAGTACATGTATAGGGAGGTATAATGCGATCGTAAGTTGCGCTTGTTATCGATACGCACCAACCTTACCCCATTTCGAGGTCTGTGGGCCTTTCTTAAAACTTGGTCTCAGACTTTTTGTTATTTTATCGAAAAGTTGAGATGTTTCCGCAGATGTAGAGACCAAAAAATCATTGAATACTATTTAATATGGTACATGTCCCGCATAAAATAGCTTGATGCGAAATGTACAAACAAAAATTGAAGACACGTGTACAGACCTACCTAAAGTATATTTCAAAATGAAATATTCTGTTCTTGCGTCAGAAATATCAAAATTCAAAATATTTCCAATAAATATAGATGAGGTTTTCCTAAAACAATCCGGTTTTTTAATCTTTTCACACAAAATCATATTTTAACCTTTGCTGAGGACACGTTAGTCCGTTTCGCCTTGTTGCTCTTCCGGCCTCAGAAAAAAAAATTCTACTAGAGTTAGGACACAAGTTATGCATGACTCTGATGCACATTGATCCTAGCTACTGGCTGATACCAAGTAAGCCAGTATTCATGCAGTATTTTTCCCTAGGGGGTCGAGGGTCACGCAAATCTCGTTATGTGGACCCTTAAGGGAGAATGGCTGTGAAGTGATCAAATCATTCATCTTTATTTATGATAACTAATGTTAGGATAAACAATAATTATTCCAAATGCAAAATTCTGTAGTAAGAGGTTTAATGGTATAAAATCCATTTCAGGAGGACCAAATATATGATAAAGGCGTTGACTTCGTTTGGGTAATTCCTAAGCTTGAAGTGATCAAATCATTCATTTCTGATACCTTAAAAAAGGTGATGGTGGAAAATGTAAGAATAAACAAAAATAATTCCAGGCCAAACGCAAAAAAAAATGCAAAATTCTCAAGTGCGAGGTTTAACGGTATAATAACCGTCGTTTCAGGAGGACCAAGTATATGTTCAAGGTGCTGACGTCGTTTGCGAAGCAGGAGGACCGCAGCAAGAGTCCGCGCATGGAGACGTGGGAGGACCTGCTGGCCGCGGGGACCGACAAGAAGCAGGAGTCGCGCTCGCCCAGCATGATGAAAGACGGAGCAGCAGCACCGGGCAGACCCAGACAACAGCACAGGTGGGAGAAACAATGAAATAATACACTAGCAACCCTTCAAATGCTCAGGCTACTTTTGTACAAAACACAAAGACACAAAGATTTTTGATAACCATCTAAACCCTGTCATGTTGGTATTCATTGGATCGCTCTCGGATGGGTATTCATGTGCCAGGGTTTCAGTCATTTTTAAAGTTTTTTGCATCATTTTATATTGGCCAAACTGCATGGCCACCATTAAACTTATACCATAGCCATTTCCTGACCAGTCCCCAACAACAGAGGTGGGATATAAACAAACAAAACACTGTCAACCCTTCCGATTCTGAGGCTACTTTCGTCTATGAGGCCCAAGGAAACAAAGATTTTTGATAACCATCTAAACTTAGCTGTCATGTTGGTATTTATTGGATAGTTCTTGGATGAGTACCCCTGTGCCAGGGTTTCAGTCATTTTTTAGGTTTTTTGCATCATTTTATGTTGGCCAAATTGGCCACCAGCAGCATAAGGGTTAAATCATTGAACTGTACCCTAGCCATTTACTGACCAGACCCCAAAGATGTTTTAGCCCAACCCTCTCTGGTACTGGTAGGCTTTTGAAAAACTTGATGTGGGAGGTTCTCTGCAGGGTTTGGTAGAACTGTGATTTAAGAAATTCTTTCTAGCTATTTTAAGGGAAAATTGAGAGAGATAAAAGCTGAACTTGCTTGCCCCATCTGGATGCCTCTGGGGACAGAGATATACTAAAAGGAATGCAAATATAATAGGTTAAACAACCGGCCCATAAGTGCCTACAGCAGCCCCAACTAGCTATTTTGGTGACATATTGTTCATCCCAAATTTGAAAATATTTGAAGGAGAAATGTATCAATCTGAATTCAACCCGTTTTTTTGCTAATTTATGTTAAATTCTAAAGTTATTTTCAGATTAGGTCCAGATAGCACTTGTCAAGGAAGACTTCCAGACCAAATTGCAGAATATTTAAAAGAGTAATGATAAATAAATCTAAACCAAATGTTTTGCTTATTTATGCTTATCTCCTTGGGTTATTTATATCTGCGATTTCTGCTTGTATTTTTAGGCAGGAACCTACAGCAGAAAGTTCTAGCGTCACAACTGGTGCGCGGCGGTTACCACCCTGGCAGAATATTCCAAGTGTAGAAGAGAAAAAAGCACCCAAGTTAGTTGCTAAGATGATGTTTTTTAAAAATCATATCCTCACTTTAATCAATTAATTAGTTAAACCCCTGTATAATCAGGGATTTGATTAAGATATCAGCACTATTTGTACTGTCAAAGTCAATTTTGTTGATAAATTCAAGAATTAAATGGCTAGTGTAGATGAACTATTTTTTTTACTCTTACCTGACTTTTCGTTTTAAATTTTCATATATGTATTTATGTACTTCTGAAGCAAGTCATACATCATGCTAATTGACTAATTGACTTTGTAATATCAAACAATTGAATGCATTTTTAATTTTCCATTATATATAGAAAAATCCAAAGCAGTGAATTTGCCAAATATTCCCATTTATTTTGCCTACCCCTCTATTTTGGCATCTCTAGTTATGCACAGTGGGAGATGTAGTGTAGTTGGTAAATATTCCTATTTCTTTTTTACCTTTGCAGCATGTTCACCATGTCTAGAGAGCTGGAGAAGGAGCTGGCCGAGGAGGAGTACCGCCTAGACCACCTCGTGGAGAACATGACCTTTGACCTCCTCAAGAGCAAGGCCAAGCTGAAGAAACAAACACAGGCCTCGCTGGCCAAACACAACAGGTACGTCACACACAGGCCTCACTGGCCATACACAACAGGTACGTCACACACAGGCCTCACTGACCAAACACAACAGGTACGTCACACACAGGCCTCACTGGCCAAACACAACAGGTACGTCACATACAGGCCTCACTGGCCATACACAACAGGTATGTCACACACAGGCCTCACTGGCCAAACACAACAGGTACGTCACATACAGGCCTCACTGGCCAAACACAACAGGTACGTCACACACAGGCCTCACTGGCCAAACACAACAGGTACGTCACACACAGGCCTCACTGACCAAACACAACAGGTACGTCACACACGAGCCTCACTGGCCAAACACAACAGGTATGTCACACACAGGCCTCACTGGCCATACACAACAGGTACGTCACACACAGGCCTCACTGGCCAAACACAACAGGTATGTCACACACAGGCCTCACTGGCCAAACACAACAGGTACGTCACACACAGGCCTCGCTGGCCAAACACAACAGGTACGTCACACACAGGCCTCACTGGCCATACACAACAGGTACGTCACACACAGGCCTCACTGGCCATACACAACAGGTACGTCACACACAGGCCTCACTGGCCAAACACAACGGGCCAATTTCATTAAGCCACTTGATACCTGGTTTAAAGTTAAACCAGGTCACAACTTGAAGATAGACTAGGTCTCAAAGTTAGGCCAATTTCATTAAGCATTTAGTACCTAGTCTAAAGTTGAACCAGGTCACAAATATGGGACTAACTTTAGACCAGGGGAGGGGTGGTTTATATCCTAGTAGGGCCTGGTCTAAATATTTATATGGCCAATATAAAGGCTATTTTTGAGTATATAAACTGGACTTAGCATATACATAGCCATTTCATGATTATTTTGGTACAATTATAACTAAAACACATGTTTGTTTTTTCAGAAAAAAAATCATGCTTGTAAATTTGCATATATTATGTGATGCAGACGAATCTAGCACACCTTGATGGCAATAAATTTGTACAGATGGCTTTTGTCACGTTTCCCAAAAACATGCTTTTTGTCATAGATTTGTCAACAAAAATGTCAGGTACCTCTCTTTTGAAAAATCTCTCAAATGATTTTTTTTTTTAATAACACAGTTTGGGGGCAAACTAAGAAACTTGTCTTAGTAGTAAAATAAACCACTGGCATTTGCATTTTAAAGATATCTTGCTTCTACACTTACATTATGATATTCATAGATAGTTTGAGTGGTGCTGATACGTACAATTGTCTTGAATTGCAGAGTGTTGCATTCGAAGCATCTGACACATAAGTCAGAATAAATATCAGATCAATTTAAATTGACAATGGTAAATATTGCATGTGTCAACTTTATTTTATATTCCATACTTTTAATTCGCATTTTACATCATAATTGCATACAATACTTAATGCATGTATTTTTCATTCCAAAGAAATAATACCCTACACTGGTCATCCACTATAGATGCAATAGGCTTTGTTGAGGGAGTGAAGGTTTCTATTCTCTCAACATGGGGTCCTCTACTCATAGCATTTGTAATACTGACCACAAGCCCTTGCCAATGCCCAAAATAGAGCGAAAACCAAGGCCTAGAAAGTTGAGACTAGGTTTGGTTGTTACCTGGTACTAACTCATTTGATGAAATCGGACTAAAGTTAGGCTGGTTTAACTTCTAGACTAGGTAACAGCCGAACCAGGTATCAGAGTTGACACCTAGTCTAAGTTGGGTGGGTTTATCTCACCTTAATGAAATTGGCCCAACAGGTATGTCACACACAGGCCCCACTGGCCATACACAACAGGTACGTCACACACAGGCCTCACTGGCCATACACAACAGGTACGTCACACACAGGCCTCACTGGCCATACACAACAGGTACGTCACACACAGGCCTCACTGGCCATACACAACAGGTACGTCACACACAGGCCTCACTGGCCATACACAACAGGTACGTCACACACAGGCCTCACTGGCCATACACAGCAGGTACGTCACACACAGGCCTCACTGGCCATACACAACAGGTACGTCACACACAGGCCTCGCTGGCCAAACACAACAGGTACGTCACACACAGGCCTCACTGGCCATACACAACAGGTACGTCACATACAGGCCTCACTGGCCATACACAACAGGTACGTCACACACAGGCCTCACTGGCCATACACAACAGGTACGTCACACACAGGCCTCACTGGCCATACACAACAGGTATGTCACACACAGGCCTCACTGGCCATGCACAACAGGTATGTCACACACAGGCCTCACTGGCCATACACAACAGGTACGTCACACACAGGCCTCACTGGCCATACACAACAGGTACGTCACACACAGGCCTCACTGGCCATACACAACAGGTACGTCACACACAGGCCTCACTGGCCAAACACAACAGGTACGTCACACACAGGCCTCACTGGCCAAACACAACAGGTACGACACACACAGGCCTCACTGGCCAAACACAACAGGTATGTCACACACAGGCCTCACTGGCCAAACACAACAGGTACGTCACATACAGGCCTCACTGGCCAAACACAACAGGTATGTCACACACAGGCCTCGCTGGCCAAACACAACAGGTACGTCACATACAGGCCAAACACAACAGGTATGTCACACACAGGCCTCACTGGCCAAACACAACAGGTACGTCACACACAGGCCTTGCTGGCCAAATACAACAGGTACGTCACACACAGGCCTCACTGACCAAACACAACATGTACGTCACACACAGGCCTCACTGGCCAAACACAACAGGTACGTCACACACAGGCCTCACTGACCAAACACAACAGGTACGTCACACACAGGCCTCACTGACCAAACACAACAGGTACGTCACACACAGGCCTCACTGGCCAAACACAACAGGTATGTCACACACAGGCCTCACTGGCCAAACACAACAGGTATGTCACACACAGGCCTCACTGACCAAACACAACAGGTATGTCACACACAGGCCTCACTGACCAAACACAACAGGTACGTCACACACAGGCCTCACTGACCAAACACAACAGGTATGTCACACACAGGCCTCGCTGGCCAAACACAACCGGTACGTCACACACAGGCCTCGCTGGCCAAACACAACAGGTACGTCACATACAGGCCTCACTGGCCATACACAACAGGTATGTCACACACAGGCCTCGCTGGCCAAACACAACAGGTACGTCACACACAGGCCTCACTGGCCAAACACAACAGGTACGTCACATACAGGCCTCACTGGCCAAACACAACAGGTACGTCACATACAGGCCTCACTGGCCAAACACAACAGGTACGTCACACACAGGCCTCACTGGCCAAACACAACAGGTACGTCACACACAGGCCTCACTGGCCAAACACAACAGGTACGTCACACACAGGCCTCACTGGCCATACACAACAGGTATGTCACACACAGGCCTCACTGGCCAAACACAACAGGTATGTCACACACAGGCCTCACTGACCAAACACAACAGGTACGTCACACACAGGCCTCACTGGCCATACACAACAGGTACGTCACACACAGGCCTCACTGACCAAACACAACAGGTACGTCACACACAGGCCTCACTGGCCATACACAACAGGTACGTCACACACAGGCCTCACTGGCCAAACACAACAGGTACGTCACACACAGGCCTCACTGGCCATACACAACAGGTATGTCACACACAGGCCTCACTGGCCATACACAACAGGTATGTCACACACAGGCCTCACTGGCCATACACAACAGGTACGTCACACACAGGCCTCACTGGCCATACACAACAGGTACGTCACACACGAGCCTCACTGGCCAAACACAACAGGTACGTCACACACAGGCCTCACTGGCCAAACACAACAGGTACGTCACACACAGGCCTCACTGGCCATACACAACAGGTACGTCACACACGAGCCTCACTGGCCAAACACAACAGGTACGTCACACACAGGCCTCACTGGCCATACACAACAGGTACGTCACACACAGGCCTCACTGGCCATACACAACAGGTACGTCACACACGAGCCTCACTGGCCATACACAACAGGTATGTCACACACAGGCCTCACTGGCCATACACAACAGGTACGTCACATACAGGCCTCACTGGCCAAACACAACAGGTACGTCACACACAGGCCTCACTGGCCATACACAACAGGTACGTCACACACGAGCCTCACTGGCCAAACACAACAGGTATGTCACACACAGGCCTCACTGGCCATACACAACAGGTACGTCACACACGAGCCTCACTGGCCAAACACAACAGGTACGTCACACACAGGCCTCACTGGCCAAACACAACAGGTACGTCACACACAGGCCTCACTGGCCATACACAACAGGTACGTCACACACAGGCCTCACTGGCCATACACAACAGGTACGTCACACACAGGCCTCAATGGCCAAACACAACAGGTACGTCACACACAGGCCTCACTGGCCATACACAACAGGTACGTCACACACAGGCCTCACTGGCCAAACACAACAGGTACGTCACATACAGGCCTCACTGGCCATACACAACAGGTACGTCACACACAGGCCTCACTGGCCAAACACAACAGGTACGTCACACACAGGCCTCGCTGGCCATACACAACAGGTACGTCACACACGAGCCTCACTGGCCATACACAACAGGTACGTCACACACAGGCCTCACTGGCCAAACACAACAGGTACGTCACACACAGGCCTCACTGGCCAAACACAACAGGTATGTCACACACAGGCCTCAATGGCCAAACACAACAGGTACGTCACACACAGGCCTCACTGACCAAACACAACAGGTACGTCACACACAGGCCTCACTGGCCATACACAACAGGTACGTCACACACAGGCCTCACTGACCAAACACAACAGGTACGTCACACACAGGCCTCACTGGCCATACACAACAGGTACGTCACACACAGGCCTCACTGGCCAAACACAACAGGTACGTCACACACAGGCCTCACTGGCCATACACAACAGGTATGTCACACACAGGCCTCACTGGCCATACACAACAGGTATGTCACACACAGGCCTCACTGGCCATACACAACAGGTACGTCACACACAGGCCTCACTGGCCATACACAACAGGTACGTCACACACGAGCCTCACTGGCCAAACACAACAGGTACGTCACACACAGGCCTCACTGGCCAAACACAACAGGTACGTCACACACAGGCCTCACTGGCCATACACAACAGGTACGTCACACACGAGCCTCACTGGCCAAACACAACAGGTACGTCACACACAGGCCTCACTGGCCATACACAACAGGTACGTCACACACAGGCCTCACTGGCCATACACAACAGGTACGTCACACACGAGCCTCACTGGCCATACACAACAGGTATGTCACACACAGGCCTCACTGGCCATACACAACAGGTACGTCACATACAGGCCTCACTGGCCAAACACAACAGGTACGTCACACACAGGCCTCACTGGCCATACACAACAGGTACGTCACACACGAGCCTCACTGGCCAAACACAACAGGTATGTCACACACAGGCCTCACTGGCCATACACAACAGGTACGTCACACACGAGCCTCACTGGCCAAACACAACAGGTACGTCACACACAGGCCTCACTGGCCAAACACAACAGGTACGTCACACACAGGCCTCACTGGCCATACACAACAGGTACGTCACACACAGGCCTCACTGGCCATACACAACAGGTACGTCACACACAGGCCTCAATGGCCAAACACAACAGGTACGTCACACACAGGCCTCACTGGCCATACACAACAGGTACGTCACACACAGGCCTCACTGGCCAAACACAACAGGTACGTCACATACAGGCCTCACTGGCCATACACAACAGGTACGTCACACACAGGCCTCACTGGCCAAACACAACAGGTACGTCACACACAGGCCTCGCTGGCCATACACAACAGGTACGTCACACACGAGCCTCACTGGCCATACACAACAGGTACGTCACACACAGGCCTCACTGGCCAAACACAACAGGTACGTCACACACAGGCCTCACTGGCCAAACACAACAGGTATGTCACACACAGGCCTCAATGGCCAAACACAACAGGTACGTCACACACAGGCCTCACTGGCCAGACACAACAGGTACGTCACACACAGGCCTCGCTGGCCAAACACAACAGGTACGTCACATACAGGCCTCGCTGGCCAAACACAACAGGTACGTCACACACAGGCCTCACTGGCCAAACACAACAGGTACGTCACATACAGGCCTCACTGGCCAAACACAACAGGTACGTCACATACAGGCCTCACTGGCCAAACACAACAGGTACGTCACACACAGGCCTCACTGGCCAAACACAACAGGTACGTCACACACAGGCCTCACTGGCCATACACAACAGGTACGTCACACACAGGCCTCACTGGCCAAACACAACAGGTATGTCACACACAGGCCTCACTGGCCAAACACAACAGGTATGTCACACACAGGCCTCACTGGCCAAACACAACAGGTACGTCACACACAGGCCTCACTGACTAAACACAACAGGTATGTCACACACAGGCCTCACTGGCCAAACACAACAGGTACGTCACACACAGGCCTCACTGGCCAAACACAACAGGTATGTCACACACAGGCCTCACTGGCCAAACACAACAGGTACGTCACACACAGGCCTCACTGGCCAAACACAACAGGTACGTCACACACAGGCCTCACTGGCCAAACACAACAGGTACGTCACACACAGGCCTCACTGGCCAAACACAACAGGTATGTCACACACAGGCCTCACTGGCCAAACACAACAGGTACGTCACACACAGGCCTCACTGGCCAAACACAACAGGTACGTCACACACAGGCCTCACTGGCCAAACACAACAGGTACGTCACACACAGGCCTCACTGGCCAAACACAACAGGTATGTCACACACAGGCCTCACTGGCCAAACACAACAGGTACGTCACACACAGGCCTCACTGGCCAAACACAACAGGTACGTCACACACAGGCCTCGCTGGCCATACACAACAGGTACGTCACACACAGGCCTCACTGGCCAAACACAACAGGTACGTCACACACAGGCCTCGCTGGCCATACACAACAGGTACATCACACACAGGCCTCACTGGCCAAACACAACAGGTACGTCACACACAGGCCTCACTGGCCATACACAACAGGTACGTCACACACAGGCCTCACTGGCCATACACAACAGGTACGTCACATACAGGCCTCACTGGCCAAACACAACAGGTACGTCACATACAGGCCTCACTGGCCAAACACAACAGGTACGTCACACACAGGCCTCACTGGCCAAACACAACAGGTACGTCACACACAGGCCTCACTGGCCAAACACAACAGGTACGTCACACACAGGCCTCACTGGCCATACACAACAGGTACGTCACACACAGGCCTCACTGGCCAAACACAACAGGTACGTCACACACAGGCCTCACTGGCCAAACACAACAGGTACGTCACACACAGGCCTCACTGGCCAAACACAACAGGTACGTCACACACAGGCCTCACTGGCCATACACAACAGGTACGTCACACACGAGCCTCACTGGCCAAACACAACAGGTACGTCACACACAGGCCTCACTGGCCATACACAACAGGTACTTCACACACTAGCCTCACTGGCCAAACACAACAGGTACGTCACACACAGGCCTCACTGGCCAAACACAACAGGTACGTCACACACAGGCCTCACTGGCCATACACAACAGGTACGTCACACACAGGCCTCACTGGCCAAACACAACAGGTATGTCACACACAGGCCTCACTGGCCATACACAACAGGTACGTCACACACAGGCCTCACTGGCCATACACAACAGGTACGTCACACACAGGCCTCACTGACCAAACACAACAGGTATGTCACACACAGGCCTCACTGGCCATACACAACAGGTATGTCACACACAGGCCTCACTGACCAAACACAACAGGTACGTCACACACAGGCCTCACTGGCCATACACAACAGGTACGTCACACACAGGCCTCACTGGCCATACACAACAGGTACGTCACACACAGGCCTCACTGGCCAAACACAACAGGTACGTCACATACAGGCCAAACACAACAGGTATGTCACACACAGGCCTCACTGACCAAACACAACAGGTATGTCACACACAGGCCTCACTGACCAAACACAACAGGTATGTCACACACAGGCCTCACTGGCCAAACACAACAGGTATGTAACACACAGGCCTCACTGGCCATACACAACAGGTACGTCACACACAGGCCTCACTGGCCAAACACAACAGGTACGTCACACACAGGCCTCACTGGCCAAACACAACAGGTACGTCACATACAGGCCTTGCTGGCCATACACAATAGGTACCGCACTACCCCGCTTACACCCTGTATTTTTTTATACATCACACCACCTATGTCAAAGAGGGGGTGCGTATTATCAAGGGGTACACGTTCCAACACTTTTTTACTTCGATGCTACGGGTAAGCTAGGGACGTGTGGGGCAGGGTTGAAAGAGAATAGGCCATCGGAAGGATTGTAAATAAGACATTATGCAAAGATATTATGACACAAGCACTATTTCCGTAATTAAGTAAATATATCACTAAATGTTCAGTAAATTAATGAATATAGGTGAACTTGGATATGACGGACCACTGCACGACAGACTTTTGTCTATGACAGACAATATGCTTGGTCCCAGTCCCATGCATATCAAGTATGTGTCATATGCATATGACGGATTTTGCATATGACTGACCAATTTTCCTGGTCCCGTTGAGTCTGTCATATCCAAATTCACCTGTAATAAAAGTGAATGAAATATGAAAGCCATTTAACCCTTGTACAGAAAGAAATGAATGTCCCGTGTATTTGTCCTAGTCTATCTCTTAACACTCCACCTACGGCCGGCCAACTCCCTATGCGTATAATAAACTGGGAATTATATTTTACATACGGGAGAGGACCTTGGTTGCGTATCATCTAGGGGATGCGGGGTGTACACAGGGTAATACGGTAGTCTAGAAGTTCCACTGACACAGGTGTAGCTAATAACCCATGCACAACATGTTAAAAGAATAGTCATTTATCATTTCCTTTTTAAAGATTCATGAGAAATGCTCTGGTCATAAAGATATAACCAAATTGATAAAGACCTTCAATCAAGGGCGCTGCATACATGAATAGGTTGTTGTAAAACTTCCACTAAAAGGAATGCATTATTTATTATCTCATTTATTCTTGTAGGGAGAAGCTGCCTGTTTTTTATCACAAGTTTGAAGTGTTCAACAAGAATCTTCCTCTTTACGCGATGCACAAGATACACTTGAATGACGCCTCTGAGGAGCTCGGTCAGACGCCCGGTCGCATCGAGAGGGAGAGGGCCTCCTGGTGAGTAAAAGAGGAACTAATCGGAATATACATAGGTACAATATTGACTAGAAGTTGTACAGGGAGGTCTCCCAGTGTTTACCTACACTACTATCTCTAATATACTTTTCTACTGTTTGAAGGATACTGTTGGCACTGTTATTGATTCGAGTTCTGAATTGGTAAATGTTCTTCCGGGTAAGTTCCCGGAAACAAGGGTTTCTATTCAAAACGAACATCTCTTTGGCATTACTATCTCTTCTCAGGTATAGAAGCCACCTGAGGGTATTGTTATAACAGACTCTGCGAGTTGTATGTGTTTTTAGCAAAGATACACCACAGAGGGGCACAATACAGTGCAGTGCAATAAGCTCTAAAGAGGACCAGTCTGACTTGTTCAGAGCATCTTTGAAACTTTCTGATCAGCATGTTAGCTCTGCCGCACAATGATCTAAAGGCAACCACCTTTAAAGTAGAAGAGTATGCCCGATAACTGAGTAGCCTAAGGTGTTGATGCTGACTGGTCACTGTCTCTAATCTCTGAGGGTGTGTCCCGACAGCAGAGTGGTCTAAGGTGTTGATGCTGACTGGTCACTGTCTCTAACCTCTGAGGGTGTGTCCCGATAGCAGAGTGGTCTAAGGTGTTGATGCTGACTGGTCACTGTCTCTAACCTCTGAGGGCGTGTCCCGATAGCAGAGTGGTCTAAGGTGTTGATGCTGACTGGTCACTGTCTCTAACCTCTGAGGGCGTGTCCCGATAGCAGAGTGGTCTAAGGTGTTGATGCTGACTGGTCACTGTCTCTAACCTCTGAGGGCGTGTCCCGATAGCAGAGTGGTCTAAGGTGTTGCCACTGACTGCTTGCTGTCTCTAATCACTATGGGCCTGCCCTGATAGCCGAGTGGTTGAAGGCAATGTTAATGACTGCTTGCTATATCTCTCAACTGCCTTGATTTTAATCCCTGGTAGGGCATATGAGAAGGTTCCCAGTGACTTTAGGTTAGAGGTTGGTTTTCTCTGGTTTCTACAGTTTCCTCCACCACTTACACCATGATCTAGCCCAAATTTAGCAGAAAAGGTGACGTTGAATTAAATTCCAAACTCTTAAAGTAGGCATTGGGAGCTTATCATTCTCCGTAAGGTCCACCAGCACTTCGGACACGATATCTCTGGAAAGACCCAACTGTTTTTATTTAGTTATTGTCAAAACCTTACAAATAATTTTCTTTCTCTCTGCGTGTACCTTTGAGTTGTGGTCAATGTTGGCACCTATATTGATAGACATTGTTTTCTTTCTGTGGGTAGAGGGACGTTTATCTAGTTAATGTTGGAATTATAACTACCCTCCAAATTATAATTTAACTACCCTACCTTCCTTTCTGTTGGTTCACCTTAGAATCACATAGTTTTTGGTTATTTGTACAGATTTTTTTCTTTTACTGTGTATCCACCTTAAAGGCACAAGCTTTTAGAGCGGGAGAGCAAGAGCGCTGTGGGAGAGCAGGATGAAGAGCTGGACGGCTTACTGAATGGACTCGGCCAGTTCGCACTCAAAGATGAAAAGATACAGCTCAACGGAAAGGTGCGAAACACACTCACGTTAATTTGATACATTCCAAATATGTCCAATTCTTTTTCCATTCAGAAATGGATCAATTTGATTTCAATCATCTTTAATTCAGTGCTTTAGTCAAGTCAACTCATTCATGTAGATCAATGTAATTCAATTTAGTTCTATGTACTTCAATTCAATGCAATGCTTTAAGGTGGCTCATGGGGTTAATTTGGTGATATATAGGGCCATTTTGAGATTTTTACAAATGTAAAAGGATACACCCTTTTCCTCATGATAAGATCAATTGAGAATGCCTTGGCCATCACCAAGAAGAGTGAGAGATCATTTAAGTCTCATGTATCTATCTACATAACATTAGATTTAAACAGTTAACCTGTTTAGTTTTTCTCTGGCAGTGAATAGTTCTAAACCCAGAAAGACTTGCAAGCATGTAATTCTGCTTGATATGTGTCATCTGAATATAGAATTACATTAAAAAACTAAAGCATTTATTAACTTATATCCAAACATCTCTCTTTATGAACAAACTCTTTTGCTGTATTGTAGACCTGCTGATTCTTGTAATACCACTTTTCCCCTGTCCACTATTGTTGCACGCCACTTCACGTTGCATGATCTGCTCTGTGTTGTGTTTGTAGGAGAAGCTGTGTCTGCTGGTGATGTCACTGTCTGTGTTTGATATTCTCACTGCCCACATGCAAGAGGCCATCAGAGTAGGTAGCACATTATATCACACTTTGCTGTATGTACCATGGTCACGTGACCTGATAGAAAGGAACATTTACGGTTGTTCCAACCAGATAGAGGATGATACCAAGCAATGGGAAACTCATGCAGGTTCCGACCACCATACTGAACAATCATACACAGAATTTATGCCAATAAGATCAAATAAATGCAGATTCTATGATGATTTTTGGCTGAAGTGGTAGCCATGGTACGTTTTAGCATAATAACATCCTCCCTCAACCATGGGAGCATCACACATGCACATGCTTCCAACAATAGTAAATCATATTGTTCTTTGGCATTCTGATTGTTGCACCATCCAAAATGTTGCAACAATCTGCACATGCTAACTTTAGTTTAGATCTTCATTTAACGAAAGAATTGGCCAAAACATTTTCATAAGCCTTGTTATATAATGGGAATTGATCACGGGAGGTAGGTGATTGTGGTAATACCAGTGCCCTCCCTACGGGCTCGGTTTTGGTTGCTGACTGGACTGGGCACTGGTAGCCACAATCGCCTAGCTTCCGGCCGGGATCAATTCCTGCAATAGAATAGGGACTAACATTTGTCCAGGCAGCTGTGATGGGAGTTAGGATGTTGGGTTGTATACTGGGCACATCAGGCCACAGGCTGATATGATAAGTCTTTTAGGTTTGTTAAAGACAGACAATTGGCTGAGTTTTGAGCCAGGTTTTTCTGTGCTGTCAGCCGGTGGTATTTTGCACACAGCTCCCAGACAAGGTCTAGATCAGGAAAGCCTGAGGAGCCAGGTGGCTGGCTGGTACATATAGAGCCAATGGGAGCTCCTGGGCAGGCTCTGGGCAAAGCCTCACAGCTCCCAGGCAAGGTGTAGATAAGGAAAGCCTGAGGAGCCAGGTGGCTGGCTGGTACATATAGAGCCAATGGGAGCTCCTGGGCAGGCTCTGGGCAAAGCCTCACAGCTCCCAGGCAAGGTGTAGATAAGGAAAGCCTGAGGAGCCAGGTGGCTGGCTGGTACATATAGAGCCAATGGGAGCTCCTGGGCAGGCTCTGGGCAAAGCCTCAGCTCCCAGGCAAGGTCTAGATCAGGAAAGCCTGAGGAGCCAGGTGGCTGGCTGGTATATATAGAGCCAATGGGAGCTCCTGTGCAGGCTCTGGGCAAAGCCTCACAGCTCCCAGGCAAGGTCTAGATCAGGAAAGCCTGAGGAGCCAGGTGGCTGGCTGGTATATATAGAGCCAATGGGAGCTCCTGTGCAGGCTGTGGGCAAAGCCTCACAGCT
Organism: Maea johnstoni; assembly: GCA_963942565.1. Lineage (NCBI taxonomy): Eukaryota > Metazoa > Annelida > Polychaeta > Spionida > Magelonidae > Maea > Maea johnstoni. The sequence continues at coordinate 33,520,593 of OZ012700.1, forward strand.
CCCAGGCAAGGTCTAGATAGGGAAAGCCTGAGGAGCCAGGTGGCTGGCTGGTATATATAGAGCCAATGGGAGCTCCTGGGCAGGCTGTGGGCAAAGCCTCACAGCTCCCAGACAAGGTCTAGATAGGGAAAGCCTGAGGAGCCAGGTGGCTGGCTGGTATATATAGAGCCAATGGGAGCTCCTGGGCAGGCTGTGGGCAAAGCCTCACAGCTCCCAGGCAAGGTCTAGATAGGGAAAGCCTGAGGAGCCAGGTGGCTGGCTGGTATATATAGAGCCAATGGGAGCTCCTGTGCAGGCTGTGGGCAAAGCCTCACAGCTCCCAGACAAGGTCTAGATCAGGAAAGCCTGAGGAGCCAGGTGGCTGGCTGGTACATATAGAGCCAATGGGAGCTCCTGGGCAGGCTGTGGGCAAAGCCTCACAGCTCCCAGGCAAGGTCTAGATCAGGAAAGCCTGAGGAGCCAGGTAGCTGGCTGGTATATATAGAGCCAATGGGAGCTCCTGTGCAGGCTGTGGGCAAAGCCTCACAGCTCCCAGGCAAGGTCTAGATAGGGAAAGCCTGAGGAGCCAGGTGGCTGGCTGGTATATATAGAGCCAATGGGAGCTCCTGGGCAGGCTGTGGGCAAAGCCTCACAGCTCCCAGGCAAGGTCTAGATCAGGAAAGCCTGAGGAGCCAGGTGGCTGGCTGGTACATATAGAGCCAATGGGAGCTCCTGGGCAGGCTGTGGGCAAAGCCTCACAGCTCCCAGGCAAGGTCTGGATCAGGAAAGCCTGAGGAGCCAGGTGGCTGGCTGGTATATATAGAGCCAATGGGAGCTCCTGGGCAGGCTGTGGGCAAAGCCTCACAGCTCCCAGGCAAGGTCTAGATCAGGAAAGCCTGAGGAGCCAGGTAGCTGGCTGGTATATATAGAGCCAATGGGAGCTCCTGTGCAGGCTGTGGGCAAAGCCTCACAGCTCCCAGGCAAGGTCTAGATAGGGAAAGCCTGAGGAGCCAGGTGGCTAGCTGGTATATATAGAGCCAATGGGAGCTCCTGGGCAGGCTGTGGGCAAAGCCTCACAGCTCCCAGGCAAGGTCTAGATCAGGAAAGCCTGAGGAGCCAGGTGGCTGGCTGGTACATATAGAGCCAATGGGAGCTCCTGGGCAGGCTGTGGGCAAAGCCTCACAGCTCCCAGGCAAGGTCTAGATCAGGAAAGCCTGAGGAGCCAGGTGGCTGGCTGGTATATATAGAGCCAATGGGAGCTCCTGGGCAGGCTGTGGGCAAAGCCTCACAGCTCCCAGGCAAGGTCTAGATAGGGAAAGCCTGAGGAGCCAGGTGGCTGGCTGGTATATATAGAGCCAATGGGAGCTCCTGGGCAGGCTGTGGGCAAAGCCTCACAGCTCCCAGGCAAGGTCTAGATAGGGAAAGCCTGAGGAGCCAGGTGGCTGGCTGGTATATATAGAGCCAATGGGAGCTCCTGTGCAGGCTGTGGGCAAAGCCTCACAGCTCCCAGGCAAGGTCTAGATAGGGAAAGCCTGAGGAGCCAGGTGGCTGGCTGGTATATATAGAGCCAATGGGAGCTCCTGGGCAGGCTGTGGGCAAAGCCTCACAGCTCCCAGGCAAGGTCTAGATAGGGAAAGCCTGAGGAGCCAGGTGGCTGGCTGGTACATATAGAGCCAATGGGAGCTCCTGTGCAGGCTGTGGGCAAAGCCTCACAGCTCCCAGGCAAGGTCTAGATAGGGAAAGCCTGAGGAGCCAGGTGGCTGGCTGGTATATATAGAGCCAATGGGAGCTCCTGTGCAGGCTGTGGGCAAAGCCTCACAGCTCCCAGGCAAGGTCTAGATATGGAAAGCCTGAGGAGCCAGGTGGCTGGCTGGTATATATAGAGCCAATGGGAGCTCCTGGGCAGGCTGTGGGCAAAGCCTCACAGCTCCCAGGCAAGGTCTAGATAGGGAAAGCCTGAGGAGCCAGGTGGCTGGCTGGTATATATAGAGCCAATGGGAGCTCCTGTGCAGGCTGTGGGCAAAGCCTCACAGCTCCCAGGCAAGGTCTAGATAGGGAAAGCCTGAGGAGCCAGGTGGCTGGCTGGTATATATAGAGCCAATGGGAGCTCCTGTGCAGGCTGTGGGCAAAGCCTCACAGCTCCCAGGCAAGGTCTAGATAGGGAAAGCCTGAGGAGCCAGGTGGCTGGCTGGTATATATAGAGCCAATGGGAGCTCCTGTGCAGGCTGTGGGCAAAGCCTCACAGCTCCCAGGCAAGGTCTAGATAGGGAAAGCCTGAGGAGCCAGGTGGCTGGCTGGTATATATAGAGCCAATGGGAGCTCCTGGGCAGGCTGTGGGCAAAGCCTCACAGCTCCCAGGCAATGTCTAGATAGGGAAAGCCTGAGGAGCCAGGTGGCTGGCTGGTATATATAGAGCCAATGGGAGCTCCTGTGCAGGCTGTGGGCAAAGCCTCACAGCTCCCAGGCAAGGTCTAGATAGGGAAAGCCTGAGGAGCCAGGTGGCTGGCTGGTATATATAGAGCCAATGGGAGCTCCTGGGCAGGCTGTGGGCAAAGCCTCACAGCTCCCAGGCAAGGTCTAGATAGGGAAAGCCTGAGGAGCCAGGTGGCTGGCTGGTATATATAGAGCCAATGGGAGCTCCTGTGCAGGCTGTGGGCAAAGCCTCACAGCTCCCAGGCAAGGTCTAGATAGGGAAAGCCTGAGGAGCCAGGTGGCTGGCTGGTATATATAGAGCCAATGGGAGCTCCTGTGCAGGCTGTGGGCAAAGCCTCACAGCTCCCAGGCAAGGTCTAGATAGGGAAAGCCTGAGGAGCCAGGTGGCTGGCTGGTATATATAGAGCCAATGGGAGCTCCTGTGCAGGCTGTGGGCAAAGCCTCACAGCTCCCAGGCAAGGTCTAGATAGGGAAAGCCTGAGGAGCCAGGTGGCTGGCTGGTATATATAGAGCCAATGGGAGCTCCTGTGCAGGCTGTGGGCAAAGCCTCACAGCTCCCAGGCAAGGTCTAGATAGGGAAAGCCTGAGGAGCCAGGTGGCTGGCTGGTATATATAGAGCCAATGGGAGCTCCTGGGCAGGCTGTGGGCAAAGCCTCACAGCTCCCAGGCAAGGTCTAGATAGGGAAAGCCTGAGGAGCCAGGTGGCTGGCTGGTATATATAGAGCCAATGGGAGCTCCTGTGCAGGCTGTGGGCAAAGCCTCACAGCTCCCAGGCAAGGTCTAGATAGGGAAAGCCTGAGGAGCCAGGTGGCTGGCTGGTATATATAGAGCCAATGGGAGCTCCTGTGCAGGCTGTGGGCAAAGCCTCACAGCTCCCAGGCAAGGTCTAGATAGGGAAAGCCTGAGGAGCCAGGTGGCTGGCTGGTATATATAGAGCCAATGGGAGCTCCTGTGCAGGCTGTGGGCAAAGCCTCACAGCTCCCAGGCAAGGTCTAGATAGGGAAAGCCTGAGGAGCCAGGTGGCTGGCTGGTATATATAGAGCCAATGGGAGCTCCTGTGCAGGCTGTGGGCAAAGCCTCACAGCTCCCAGGCAAGGTCTAGATAGGGAAAGCCTGAGGAGCCAGGTGGCTGGCTGGTATATATAGAGCCAATGGGAGCTCCTGTGCAGGCTGTGGGCAAAGCCTCACAGCTCCCAGGCAAGGTCTAGATAGGGAAAGCCTGAGGAGCCAGGTGGCTGGCTGGTATATATAGAGCCAATGGGAGCTCCTGGGCAGGCTGTGGGCAAAGCCTCACAGCTCCCAGGCAAGGTCTAGATAGGGAAAGCCTGAGGAGCCAGGTGGCTGGCTGGTATATATAGAGCCAATGGGAGCTCCTGTGCAGGCTGTGGGCAAAGCCTCACAGCTCCCAGGCAAGGTCTAGATAGGGAAAGCCTGAGGAGCCAGGTGGCTGGCTGGTATATATAGAGCCAATGGGAGCTCCTGTGCAGGCTGTGGGCAAAGCTTCACAGCTCCCAGGCAAGGTCTAGATAGGGAAAGCCTGAGGAGCCAGGCGGCTGGCTGGTATATATAGAGCCAATGGGAGCTCCTGTGCAGGCTGTGGGCAAAGCCTCACAGCTCCCAGGCAAGGTCTAGATAGGGAAAGCCTGAGGAGCCAGGTGGCTGGCTGGTATATATAGAGCCAATGGGAGCTCCTGGGCAGGCTGTGGGCAAAGCCTCACAGCTCCCAGGCAAGGTCTAGATAGGGAAAGCCTGAGGAGCCAGGTGGCTGGCTGGTATATATAGAGCCAATGGGAGCTCCTGTGCAGGCTGTGGGCAAAGCCTCACAGCTCCCAGGCAAGGTCTAGATAGGGAAAGCCTGAGGAGCCAGGTGGCTGGCTGGTATATATAGAGCCAATGGGAGCTCCTGGGCAGGCTGTGGGCAAAGCCTCACAGCTCCCAGGCAAGGTCTAGATAGGGAAAGCCTGAGGAGCCAGGTGGCTGGCTGGTATATATAGAGCCAATGGGAGCTCCTGTGCAGGCTGTGGGCAAAGCCTCACAGCTCCCAGGCAAGGTCTAGATAGGGAAAGCCTGAGGAGCCAGGTGGCTGGCTGGTATATATAGAGCCAATGGGAGCTCCTGTGCAGGCTGTGGGCAAAGCCTCACAGCTCCCAGGCAAGGTCTAGATAGGGAAAGCCTGAGGAGCCAGGTGGCTGGCTGGTATATATAGAGCCAATGGGAGCTCCTGTGCAGGCTGTGGGCAAAGCCTCACAGCTCCCAGGCAAGGTCTAGATAGGGAAAGCCTGAGGAGCCAGGTGGCTGGCTGGTATACATAGAGCCAATGGGAGCTCCTGGGCAGGCTGTGGGCAAAGCCTCACAGCTCCCAGGCAAGGTCTAGATCAGGAAAGCCTGAGGAGCCAGGTGGCTGGCTGGTACATATAGAGCCAATGGGAGCTCCTGGGCAGGCTCTGGGCAAAGCCTCACAGCTCCCAGGCAAGGTCTAGATAGGGAAAGCCTGAGGAGCCAGGTGGCTGGCTGGTATATATAGAGCCAATGGGAGCTCCTGTGCAGGCTGTGGGCAAAGCTTCACAGCTCCCAGGCAAGGTCTAGATAGGGAAAGCCTGAGGAGCCAGGCGGCTGGCTGGTATATATAGAGCCAATGGGAGCTCCTGTGCAGGCTGTGGGCAAAGCCTCACAGCTCCCAGGCAAGGTCTAGATAGGGAAAGCCTGAGGAGCCAGGTGGCTGGCTGGTATATATAGAGCCAATGGGAGCTCCTGGGCAGGCTGTGGGCAAAGCCTCACAGCTCCCAGGCAAGGTCTAGATAGGGAAAGCCTGAGGAGCCAGGTGGCTGGCTGGTATATATAGAGCCAATGGGAGCTCCTGTGCAGGCTGTGGGCAAAGCCTCACAGCTCCCAGGCAAGGTCTAGATAGGGAAAGCCTGAGGAGCCAGGTGGCTGGCTGGTATATATAGAGCCAATGGGAGCTCCTGGGCAGGCTGTGGGCAAAGCCTCACAGCTCCCAGGCAAGGTCTAGATAGGGAAAGCCTGAGGAGCCAGGTGGCTGGCTGGTATATATAGAGCCAATGGGAGCTCCTGTGCAGGCTGTGGGCAAAGCCTCACAGCTCCCAGGCAAGGTCTAGATAGGGAAAGCCTGAGGAGCCAGGTGGCTGGCTGGTATATATAGAGCCAATGGGAGCTCCTGTGCAGGCTGTGGGCAAAGCCTCACAGCTCCCAGGCAAGGTCTAGATAGGGAAAGCCTGAGGAGCCAGGTGGCTGGCTGGTATATATAGAGCCAATGGGAGCTCCTGTGCAGGCTGTGGGCAAAGCCTCACAGCTCCCAGGCAAGGTCTAGATAGGGAAAGCCTGAGGAGCCAGGTGGCTGGCTGGTATACATAGAGCCAATGGGAGCTCCTGGGCAGGCTGTGGGCAAAGCCTCACAGCTCCCAGGCAAGGTCTAGATCAGGAAAGCCTGAGGAGCCAGGTGGCTGGCTGGTACATATAGAGCCAATGGGAGCTCCTGGGCAGGCTCTGGGCAAAGCCTCACAGCTCCCAGGCAAGGTCTAGATAGGGAAAGCCTGAGGAGCCAGGTGGCTGGCTGGTATATATAGAGCCAATGGGAGCTCCTGTGCAGGCTGTGGGCAAAGCCTCACAGCTCCCAGGCAAGGTCTAGATAGGGAAAGCCTGAGGAGCCAGGTGGCTGGCTGGTATATATAGAGCCAATGGGAGCTCCTGGGCAGGCTGTGGGCAAAGCCTCACAGCTCCCAGGCAAGGTCTAGATAGGGAAAGCCTGAGGAGCCAGGTGGCTGGCTTGTATATATAGAGCCAATGGGAGCTCCTGGGCAGGCTGTGGGCAAAGCCTCACAGCTCCCAGGCAAGGTCTAGATAGGGAAAGCCTGAGGAGCCAGGTGGCTGGCTGGTATATATAGAGCCAATGGGAGCTCCTGGGCAGGCTGTGGGCAAAGCCTCACAGCTCCCAGGCAAGGTCTAGATCAGGAAAGCCTGAGGAGCCAGGTGGCTGGCTGGTATATATAGAGCCAATGGGAGCTCCTGTGCAGGCTGTGGGCAAAGCCTCACAGCTCCCAGGCAAGGTCTAGATTAGGAAAGCCTGAGGAGCCAGGTGGCTGGCTGGTACATATAGAGCCAATGGGAACTCCTGTGCAGGCTGTGGGCAAAGCCTCACAGCTCCCAGGCAAGGTCTAGATTAGGAAAGCCTGAGGAGCCAGGTGGCTGGCTGGTACATATAGAGCCAATGGGAGCTCCTGTGCAGGCTGTGGGCAAAGCCGCAATCCTTACAATGCTCAGGCTACTTTCATACAAACGACAAGGATGCAAAGATTTTTGAAAACCATCTAAACCCTGTCATTTTGGTATTCATTGGATAGCTCTCACTGAGTACTCTCAGATGAGTACCCAATTGTGCCAGGGTTTCAGTCATTTTCAGTTGTTTTTTGTTGTTGTTTTTTTACATCGTTTTGTAATGTATTGGCCAAACTAGACACCAGCAGCATAAGGGTTATAAGACTGGCATCAGACCTCCAGAGGCTTTCAATTTGCAACCCAGCCAGCCTTGTAAAAAGGCTTAATTACTGGCTATAGTAAATTTCATCTTAAATGAATAAAAGGTGTCACTGATAACTCATCACATCACATCATCACAATGTAAAGGTCCCTTTCCTCACAGAAGGCTATTATATGTAGTTGCTGTAAGGATTTAAGATACATAATTATCTCTATATAGATGGACAAAGGTTCTGTGATTGCGATTTCATACAGGCATTTTGAAAAATCTAGATAAGACCCTCGGTAATAAACATCATTGGTTTTAGACAAAGCTAAAGAAAAGGGACAATTCTTAGCAAGAAAACTCTGAATTGATTAGGGTGATTCCTCAAATCACTTGAACCCCTTTCTGTATCCATTGCTGCTAGCATTTGATCTTGTCACAGTTTGACCCGTTAATGTGTTGTTGTTTTTCAGTTTGTGTTGGAGAATGTTCTGGCTGGATGCGGAGAGCTCTTTGACCAATGGATGGCTGCTAGAAAATTGCCCCTTCTCATCGGCCAATCACATAGAGGAGGCTACTCGAGCCAGTAGTTCCTCAGGATACCACCAGGGGCAGTAAAATTACTCCCCTCTGCTAAACATTCAGGAAAGACAAGAAATACATTTTGAAGCGAGCTAAAAACTGAATGGTAGAAAAAAAAAGAATAATATGAAAAGTTATAAATTTGAAAAATGAAATATGAGTGATGGCAAGTAATCGGAAATGTTTGTAAAAAATCATCTATAAAAAAAGTGAGGGTTGGAATGTCTTGAAAGGAAAATGAAAATAGAAATAAACAGTTCCAAGTAATTCTAGAAATAAAAAGAAAGTTTCACATGCACTAAATTAAGAGAGTTAAAGGTGGTGTATGTGATTGGAAAATTAATGAGGTCAATTTTATATTTATATATGAGATGAACTTTTTCGGCAATAAGTACCAGGTATAAGTATCAATGTAATATGAATTGTAAAAATAGAGAAATATCACAAAAAACAACAACATCTATATGGCAAACTATAGCAGTGCAGGTATTATGCCACTCTGTATTTATTGCAATTTTTATGACATGTCTTTGAATTATTATATGTACAAATACTGTTTGTGAAAAAATTATGAATATAAAAAATAACATATACTGAAAATAAAAGTCTTTATATAAAGTGAATGTAAATGCTTGTTTTTATGATTCCTTCCAAGCCTTTGACTCCCACTGTGTTAAAATTCTATGGCAAAGGTAACTTAAAACAGATTACATGAGTCGCCATAAATCATTGTGTAGTTTTTACTTGGATTTTGGATTTGTAGTTACGTTTGACGTATCTTTTTCTGTTGTATAACCTTTAAATTGTGACTAACCAGTTGACAATGGTGACAGAAACAGGAGAACACAGGTAAACCCTTTATCTCAGGGTGAATCATAGGTTGCAAAACATTATTTTCTGAGCAGGGCAAAGTTGACTTGCCCCACCGATACTTCCACTTGCCCGCCCTTCTGTTAAACAAAGATGAGATTGGATTTTACCCAAAACATAACTTGCCGAGCGGGGCAAGTCAGGGTCTTATTCAGCTTGCCCCATTGACGTTTTTTGCCGAATTCACTTGGAACTAGCAACGGGGCAAGTGGTTATGTTGCACGCTGATCTACCCCAAGTCACTGATAACACACCACATGCCTGGATATTATATTTCACAAAAGGTTTTCAGATTCTCTCCATCATTCCAAACTGGCAGGTCACATTTTTGCCTAAATAATATGTGAAGCATAGGTACAATAACCCAAATGTCAACTCCTATTCTCATAGAAGAGCCATTTTCTAACCTGGCACCTGGTGGCGGTGAAAGACAAAAGGCTATGCCTAAGACCTTTTGTTGATCTGAGCTGCTTCCTATATTTGGCTATGTAGTTTCTTTCATTGCTGACATAGGAAGTGGGGTGCAATTCCGGTCCATTAAAATGTTCTTTTACCCAACTTCTATTTGTATTTCTAACCTATATAAAATGCTTATATTCCCTGAGAGGTCTTCTGATAAGGAATACAGGGGTTAAATCTTGCTCTGTTAAAGTTTTGTTGAAAAATGAGAAAATGGTTAATCGCTTTATAAAGAAATGGTTCAAACTGTAGGTACCACTAAGTACATATCCATCAGTCAAATTTGTGTGTAAGCAAAAACATGAACGGTAAGTAATTGCGTAATCTTTAGAAAACAGTTAAAAAAAACTTGAAACCGAAATTGCACTCACCCCTAAAAACACATGAATCTGTAGTTAGTGCTACTTCTATCAAATGTTTGTTTTACCTAGTTGATGTCAATATCAAGTGCTGATTGCGTATATTGAAAATCGCTGTCCCTTTTATTTCAAATATGATTGAATCGTATCAATTGACTGGTACATATAAAGTGGTCCTGGTTCGGTGCTATAGCAACCAACTGCTAGAGGGACTAGATGTATTGACTGCCATCTAGGGAATAAAATGATAACTAAATATTGATGACCTGACACCTTATAAGCAACTTAGATATATATGTATATCTTTTTTTTTTTTTTAAAGCATGCACAATTGCAGCACAAATATATCTTTTAAGGAATAACCTTTCAACTTTAATAGGTGCCAAGCATATAGGTGGCCTCGTACATATACCCTCTCCATCCAATGTTTAATGGTAACACGAGAGTAGCAATATTGAAAAAAATTACATTCCATATATATTGCATGTATAATTCTATGAGAAATGTCAGGAAAGGATACTCCTCAAATTAGTTTTCTTTATCCCGGAGGATATCTAATCAAAAGCTTCCATGGTAAACCACGTTTGTGAAATGGTGTATGAAAAGACTTAGCCCAGCATGCAACATTCATACCAAAAATATTAACCACAAAGGTGTCCTCAAAACCATTCATATATCTGACAAAGAGTTGCTGAGTCCAGTTCTTATATCTGTCTTTATATCAACCACACGCTCCAGAATAATGTATACTGACACAACGGCTCAGCCATTGTAGCATAACTATGCATCTATACAAGAATATTAACAGGAGCCTGCTGGACTTGAAAACCTAGGACAAATTAGTATCAGAATTTTGACATATTGCTAGAAATCCAAACTTGGACCTAAGCTGAGTGTTTTGAATAAATTTTGGATAAATAAGAACTTCAATGCATCTTCTGCGGCGACCTGAAATATACATGGCAGTAGCTAATTCATTAGTTGTGTAAACTTCTAGTGGTCACCTACACACGAGGCCAAACCTCCAAGATATGGACATCGCGGGGCTAGGCTAAATTGTTCTCATTAGCTATATGTTTCAGTTGGACTATCATTTTAGATACACTTGTCATGTAAGGTCTAGCCAGCATATTACAACTTTGTTTACCATAAAGATTTGATTATTTCTCATAAAATACTTAAATATACTTTAAATCAAAGGAGCAACACGTGGTAGTTCATTTCATTGAGTAATAACTGAGTTGCTGGCACTTATTCTTTATCCTGCTACTAGAATACTTCCCATCCTGCAGATGGTTAGCACGGTTGATATGGACTTTCATTACATGCCAACAATGCCAAAGCACAGTGATGATGATAAAGGTTGATAATAAACAGTATATGAAAGAAATGCGCAAAAAGTGACATTTCAGAATGCAGTTGCTTTGACTGGAGAGGTTCCACATGTTGCGGCCTCTATTTTGAAACTTGAGGAAAAAGTCTGGCACTTCTATGTACTAGGAAGAAGGGATTTATGCAGTTGCAGATAACTAAATATTCAAACCAAACACAGACGTGCATTTAATGTGAGTACGTCAATACTGCAACACGGGCAGGCTGCATCAGAAGTTGCAATGTGAAGTTTGCGCTTTCAAAGTAGCCAATATATGGGAGTGGCCGAAAAACAGAATTGAGAGATCTTCTGTGTGGATCCTACACACTGCCACATCATACATGATTTGAAAGCTTATTTTGTCTATTTCCATTATCTAAAGTATAAAAGCATTAAACATGGAGAGTAAGCTTATTTAAGGGTTGTGCTGTTTTATCATTTTTATATCCGTTAAACTTCCTTTTCCATCGCAATTAGTTAATTTAGAACGTATATTAAAAAGAAAAAATGACAACCGCTCCTTTAGTTTCTCGTATCTACGTGTAAAATAAAGGCATCTGTGTCATTCCCAGGAATAGGGTACATTTGCAGTTGACCACAAGAGCTACCGACCATTACAGTCTACCTGCGAGCAGCCTTATACTGACGGTGCAGTGGACGTCGCAAGCAGCACGCAAGCAGACCACAAATTCAGCATTCGGTGCAAACATTTATACTACAGCAGTTTTTATGCGAAATTTAAAAAAAAAACAAAAAACATTTATACTCTTGGCCCCATCACAGCAATTTTTAGTTTCCCTACATACCAATAGGTGTCATCATCTGCCGGAGGTGATGTTTCCCTCCTTCACACGAACGAAGAATATTCATTCTTTTCCAACACATTTGAAAAATTTGCAAAAAAGTTCGATTTTTTACAAAAAAATGTCAGAAAATAGTACAAATATTTTTCCAAAACTTTTTAGAAAACGTGAAAAACGGCAACACTTTAAATAACATTGTGTAAATGCCTCATGAGGGCAGAGGCATGGGGGCTCAACCATACCAAACTGGCCAAGCAAACAGGGACGTTTGGGCCAAAAAGGCTGATTTGGTCTAAATTGGCCAAATGGTCTATGTCAAATGGAATGTGTTTTTTCTTTTGTTTTTTTACGTCGCTTTCAAAAACTGTCATGTTACAATGAGAAAGAAAACCGAAAGAAATTCCCCTCTCTTCGCGAATAATTCAACCATACCAAATTGGCCAAACAGCCAGGTCAAACCAACTGGGCCGCCAAAAGGGGCAGGGGGGCTAAAGTGCCAAACAGATCAAATGGGTCAATCAAACAAAACTCACCAACCGGGCCAATCTGGTCAAACAGGCCAACCGAGCCAAGTGGGCCTGAATGGAACCAACAAAGACGAAAAGGGACAAAAGGCTAGATAAAGCCAAAAAAAGGCAGAATAGGGCAAAAATTGTTAGAGAGGTAAAAAGGGCCCAAAGATAAAAGTTAAAAAATGACAAAACAACCAAAAATGCCCAAAATGGGCCAACCAAGGCCAAAAGATATTAAATAAGGTTAAAATGGGACATAAAAGGCCTAAATGGGCAAAAAGGCAAAAGACAAAAATAATTATTAGGCCCTTTTAAGCTTAATTGGGCTCTTTTGCCCTTTAAGGCATTATGTAGCCTTTTTGGGCATTATTTGCCATTCTTGGGCCATTTTGGTCATTTTTTGGTATATTGTAGAAGTTAGTCTATTTTGCCCATTTGTAGCTTTTGGACGCCTTTTTTGTCCGATTTGGCCTTTTAAGGCATTTTTTGAAGCCAGCATTGCTTTCCTTGGGACAAATTATTCGCACATGTCCAAAAAAAGATTTTTTGGTTGCATGTCTTCAGAAAAGAATGTTCAATTCTTTTTTTACTGCCTGGCACATATGCTCTTTCGTATCTTAGGGCGTCACGTGGTCAAAATAAACAATTTGTCCTTCTCAACTCTGATTGGCTAGTTGTCATGGGGCATCTTAAGAAGCACAAAGGGTTTCGCGCGGAAATAGTTCATTTCAGGCCGGTCATTCGAACCAAGTGGTCGCACGACTTCGGCCTTGCGATCCTACTGGCGTACTGCGCAGTGGTGCTATGTGTCGGACGTTGGGAGCATCTTTCCTTTGATAGGTAAGTTAAAAAAGACCGATGGTTAAAAGGGCCCTATTTACTAGAAATCAATTAGGCTTAGTGTCCGTGTATAAATGTGTGGAAAGTGATAAAAAAGTATTGCATTGGTTTTTGGTTTTGCGTGATAACATTAGACGGATTTTTGACTTAAAAAGAATATTTCAAGAAGAAAAGTCAGCGAAGCTAGGCGCTATAACTGTAAGAGGTATTGGCGTTGGGACGTAAATACGTCTAGAATTAACATTCAGAATTAAATAAAAACAACGATACTCGGAAAACTTGACAAGAATGTTTACGGCACTTGAAATGTAGAGAATGTGAAGTTTAAGTAGGGGAGTATGAAGGTTTCTTTCATTTATTTTATTTAGATTTTGCAATTCATGTATCCGATTACTGAAAAAATGTCCGCATTTAATTCCCTGTAAAAAAATTAAGAAGTCCAATACATTGCTAGCTCATATTAGTCATCCTGGTGCAGTCAGGTATGACTCAAACCAGTTACCATGGTAGACGAATTTGTTTGGTATTTTCTGAGTATTTTTTTTATCAACAGGTCTTTTTTTTCGCAAAAAGAAATCGTATCTTAATTAGATAAATCTAACATTATTTACAAGATATCCCGATAGCTCGACGATAGATAACTCCATCACGGGACTAGCCGGGGCCGACTAATACTCATTGTATATATTGACGTTATTGGTATTAGAGTCGGGGATAACGCCTATACCCTCCTGCGTTAGTATTCGTCTTTCCCAAATTTCTCCATTCGGTGTTAAATTTACCTCATAATTGAGAGTTATTGTGTATGAAAATAGTTATTAGTTTATCGCCAGCGATGTCCATACCCTTATGATTCATACCTTTTTGCTATTGACCATATGGCATCAATATATCATATGGGTAGTAGTCGACCCCCGCTACAAAATAGTCCGCAGCATGTGCGGATTTAGAAATTTTTGAATGGGCCTCTTGCTGATCTCTCGCTTAATCACATAAGAAAGGTGCCGCTATCTCTAAAATGGTTGCCAGAGGTTAGGATGAAAAATTCTTTTTCCCAAATTTCTCCATCGGTTCCCAATCTACTTTATAAATGACTACACTAGAATTATTAATGTGACGAATGCGCGCCGATACTTTTATCTTTTCGATTGACTCGCATATAAGGTTAACCGGGGAAAAACGACTCTATTAGCGATTTTATAATTATCCGCTGATTCTTTTTGGTAATAGAGTCGGGGAACCCTATACCCTGCAATGTTAAAGGTCGTCCTTCCTAATTTCTGCATCGGTGCCAAATTTGTTTCATACCTGACTGCACTAGGATGACTAATGTAAGCTAGCAATGCGTGCTGCTACTTGCATTTTTTTGATAACCTCATAACGGAACAGTAGTCCAAATATTACTAAAGAAGTTTTTTTTCTGATGTTGTCCACCATCTTGAGGTAATCACGACAGGTCGACGCGAGCGTTCATCAAAAAAGGCATTTCTATGTGTAAATCGACATTTGCGGCATGCCCTTAAGCTTAGATAGCCGGGACCGACTCTAAAACTCATTTTATATATTGACGCTATTTGGTATTAGAGTCGGGGTTCAAGCCCCTATATCACGTAATGGTAGAAAATCAATTTCCTCAAATTACTCTCTCGGCGTCAAATTTACGTCATACCTGACTGCACTAGGATGACTAATGCGAGTAAAGCGTGCCGCTACTGCGGTTTCTTGATAAGCTCGCTTACAACGGAGAGATAGTCCAAATATTTATTGACAAGTCTTGTTTACCACTCGTTGACCACCACCGATTTGAATCGGCACATGTTTGGCAGTTCTGTTTGGTGTCGCTAATTAGGAATCAAACACCTTTTTTAAAGATCTCGCGATAGTTCAATCCAAGAGGGCACCTTACGTTTGGAAATGTTATCAACAATTAAATGTGTACATTTTTCAATGATCGGATACAGTTTTTGCAAAGACTGAAGTTGCGGCACAACGCCTATGCTATTATTTGACCAACTGTGTGAGAAATGAAGTCGCTATGCGGGATTTTTTTACTACCATTGCAAGGTATAGGGCGCTGTGTCGATGTTCATATCATATATTCAATAGCAAAAATGATAAATATCAGGGTATGGACATCGCTGTCGGTTAGCCATTAGACTATTTTTCATGCACAATGCACGGTTCCCAGATTCTATTACGAAAAGCATCAGTGTATAAAATCGGTAGTTTTCCCTTGTTATTATATAGTAGTCCAACGAATTCCCGAGAGCATGTGTTGACCTGGGGCCCTTTCTCGTACCGTACAGTACGATTTTCATAGTTGAAAATCGTTCATGGCTATTTTTCCGTTTTTCGAAGCTGTGACTTTCGTAAATATGTACGAAAGTCGAGTAAAATCTGCGATAACCTCGGAGGTCATCGTAAATTTGGGAATGACGACTTTCGCCGCTTGTTGTATGGCAACGCAGGTTACCCTCGCGCACCTGATCGGGCACTTGACCACACGGCCATCGGGGCGGGCCCCATGATTTATAAATAGTTACATATTAGTTACTGATATTTGTAAATAACCTATGTTTGTAACCAAATGTTTAATTGATGCATACAAATGCATGAATATTAAGCATTAATGAATGGATATTTCTTTTAAATATGATACAATTAATAGGTTATAAATATTCATCAGGTCTTGTAAACATTATAAATCATTTAGAATTACGATGATCTCTTTTTATTTTGAAATATACACGGTCATCGTAAATTAAGTGCGACTTTCGCCGCTTGTTGCATGGCAACGCGGGTTAACCTTGCGCGCCTGATCGGACACTTGACCACACGGCCATCAGGGCAGGCCCCATGATTTTAAATTATTTACACATTTCTGATATCTTACAAATATCAACTGATGGTTCATTACTTTTTATAAATGATGTATGGATATTTATGAACTGTTTATAGACATTTTCAATTATTGTTTTATGAATTTTTGTATATGCTGATTAACTTATTTGAAGTGGACAAATTTGTGATTTTTTAAAAGGGGCCATTTTAGAGAAAAGAGGCCGCGACGTTGCATATTTTTTGATTTCCCGCTCATTTTGGGTTGTCTGTGTGCAGAAAAATATATCGTTATATTTACAAATGTAAATTTGAATGTAGGTAGTAGAGTAGGTCCTCTTTCTGCTTGCCCAAACCGCATTTCAAAATCTATTTTATCTTTTGCGCAGCTTAAGATTGAATTTGAGAGGTTGCATTAAAAATCAACACTTATTTATCAAAAATGAAGCCGGCTCCTATTACCAGGTATTTCTTATATTGATGCTTTTGGGGAATAGAGTCGGGGAACTGTAGAGAAGTAGTTACATGTAACTGCAAAATTGACCTTACAGAGAGATCACAAATGCCCTTGTTTGGGCTACTAATACATGTACAAACATGGCATTCAGATGTGTAAACGTTTCGGCTAGGAAATCAAACGAAATTCAAAATAAACTTTTTATAATTTTACCGTGAAAATATTATCATGCATATCAAGGATATTCCAGAAAAAGAGGAGGGCCTGAATGTGCCGATTTCTTGACCCTGCTATGAAGTTTGTGAATACCCTCTACCAATCTTTTTTAAATTTTAATTTTAAAATGTAGAATCTAACAAAGGATGCAAGCGACACACTTAAGCTGTAATTATATCATGTTGCCATAGTAATATCAAGAGATTGTTTTCCCACACAGGGCATACCAAAGTGTTTTGGGTTTTCTACCCTCGTTCGTTGCCCTCGCGCGGTGTCATGGCAACCATATGTAATCAACTTTTTAATAAGCCTTTTTTCATAAGTTAAATGTACCTTTCCCATAAATTGAACATAGAAAATAAGGGATATTGCCTTAGTAATGTATTGACATTGTTTTTTGCCACACAGTGCAAACAAGGCTGGAATAAAGTGTTTTTAGTGTCATTTGTTCACCTCGCGCATTGTCATGACAACCATAATAAACAACTTTTTAAAAGTTAAATGCACCAAAATTTAAAAGCAAAATATTTTTATCATGATATGATAGCCATTAAGACCTCGTCAGGCTGCTGTATTGGAAAACCCAAGAAATCGGGAGGTCATGCATCTCACTGCTGAGGGCCGCAGGCCAGAGGCTGTGAGATGCATCAGACCCCTCGGCCTTGGGTTTTCCAACCCCTATAACCAGGCATTTTTACGAGAACTGGAGCAATTCCAGTCACCAAGCAATTTTGGCCGCATCTCCTATTTCTATGCATGCGTTATGCATGCTACTGCTTGGCAGGGTGCAGTAAGGCCAATACGACAAATGGTACCATATTTGTCCTTATAAAATATGTTTTGGGAATGGAATCTCACTATAAATAAATGATCATACATATTTTCTTAAAATAATAAATTATCAAATTCAATAAATATGATGATCACTATAGCCAAAGCATTCAGTGTTCATAACGGTCTTTTAGGATAAGCAGGTATAGTCATAATCGTACATATTTGATAAAAATCTGTTTTTGCAACAATTTCTTTTCAAAATTTGCAGTGGTGTCAGGAAAATTGCAATTATTTTTTTTAGTATGTTAGATACTCAATAGGTGTCACCGATGTAGAGTATCGTAAGACCTAAATTGAGAACAGTGCACCATGTCAATTTAGACGCAATCTATAGTATGGCATCGTGTTGTCGAACAGGCGATGACAGAGATATCAGTGAAATGAAAAGTCAGCCTGGTTAGACGACAGAAATCGGGTCTAACCACTGCTTAGATTTTTGCTTGCTAATCGCTTGCAACTCATTCCTTGTAGGTATAGAATCGTACCCAATTTATTGGGCATAAGTTAATGGACCATTTTGGACTTCCACATATTTTTGCATCATACTCTTTGATTGCATTTTAGGCAAGATTGTGCGGACCATTTCAAAACTTTTTTTTTTAATACTTTCAAACCCCTGGTGCTTTTAATACTGAATAAAAGTACTAAGTTTAACGTTTACGTGTGGTTTTGCACTGGGTTACCTTTAAATCTGCAGATATTATTATTATTAGTAGTAGTAGTAGTAGTAGCAGTAATGGTAGGGGTAGTATCAAAGCTAGAACACATTTCTTGTTTGCATCGATTACCCTGTATGAAATACATGAATAAAAGTTGAAACCTGTCTGTTGTTTTCTAGAAGAATGCCATGTGGATACCTAGCGGTGTTAACGAAGCTTGGCATTCTTGTACTGCGTTCCCCCTTAGTTTACAAACTGGAATAATCTGATTAAGTATGCTATTATCATAGTTCCACTTCTCAGCTTTTCATAAGTTTAAACCTAGAATGGCATCTATGTACTCTCAGATCAAAAATTCCAGTTTGTAATAATTATGTTTGGGTAGACAGGATGAAATAAATGGCCAGTGGTTAGGGGGTGGTGATAAGAACTCGTCAAACATTCAGATGCACGGTAAGTGGTTTGACGGGAATCAATATTTAGTCCGCCTTAATTATGCTCAAAATTCTGATCTAATACCGTAACCATTTCTGGACAAACTAGCGAATTAAGGTGGATTGATTATTGTTTAGATAAACTAATTTTGGGATTCCACGTGTGCGTTGATGGGAAATTCAGGATTCTGGCAAGTGGCTTTACCAATATTCCAACTTCGTGATATACCACAAACTTTGAGAACAATTTGAAAAGCGGTTTCCCCTGGAAAATACTACTACTATTGTAACTTGCAACTTGAATTTCCTACCACCTCCCTGCTGGAGTAACCGAAACTGACCTACAGTAAATTGGGATCATGATTTCGTGAGCACTACTTTTGGCGTGTATTGCAGGGTTTCCTGCTCTCAAAATTCAACTGGCATCTACTTCAGTGCCATGGGCTCCTTCAGTTACCCAATTTGCATATGCAGGTCTGCTTTGTATATGGTGTTCCCCCTTCTCAATTTCGACGAATGCGATAGCATCTCAGATGAATCTAAACAAGTGGATATCGAGCCCAAAAGTCTTGCTCTGCACATGTTACAGTGCAGCTTTCTCGAACTTAAACGACGAGAGTCCTTTGTCTTCTAGTGACGTTGACGCCATATTTGATTCACATTGACGCCATATTTGAAACCCCTGACTTGGCCACACCCTCGCTATAGCGCATAGTAATAGGTCTCTCGCTACATATCCATTCTTTTATTCATCTAAGGTTCTATAGCTGGCTTGCCAATAACGTGCATCGAAAGTGGTTAAATCTAGTTTCCCTAAAAGTAGTTGGCAAGAATTTCTTGGCCTGCAATTGGTACTAGACCGTCAACTTTTAAACTGCATAGAAATCTTCAGCTAATGTATGTGATGCGCTTCACTTCTTGACACCTGGTTTATCATACCGCATCTTCCCTGAGGGTCAGACTTCCACTGCCTGCCTAGAATGGTAGAGAACAAATAAAAGTAGTGAAAGTCTGTCCCACTGAGGATGTGGTATGATATACCAGTCGTGAAGCGGAGTAACGCGAAGCGCATCACATGCATGAGCTTCTGAAGGTTCTATGTAGCTTTAAAGGACAATTCCACCATGGATAAAACCGTCCCAAATAGTTTCTTATGGTATTCTCACCAGTGCCAACCTTCATACAAGAAGTATAATGCTGTTTAAACACCTCCTAACGGACACCAACTGGGGCGGCCATTATGGCCTGTTAATAGCCTCTACACTGGCCATTGGTGCAACTAAGTCCTTAGCATTAAGGTAGCTGCTAATGACTTGGTTGCACCAACCGCCCTGTTAGAGGCTATTAAAAGACTAAAATGGCCGCCCACAGTGCCTCCAGTTTGTGTCTGTTAGGTGTTTAAACAGCAATATTTCTTGTATGAAGGTTGGCACTGGTGGGAACTTTGGTCTAAGTAAAGAATACCATATGAAACTTTGGGCCTCTATTTTATCCATGGTGGAATTGTCCTTTACGCAGTTGACAGTCTCCCACCAATTGCAGACCAAGAAATTCTTGCCAACTACTTTTAGGGCAACTAGATTGAACCAGTTGGTTATGCAAGATACCATACTTTCGAGGCATGTTATAGGCAAGCTAGCTATTGAACCTTTGATGAATAAAAGAATGGATATGTAGTGAGAGACTCATTACTATGTGCTATAGCGAGGGCCCGGTCAAGTCTGGTTTCAAATATGGCGTCAATGTGATGTCACTAGAAGAAAAAGAAAGGCTCTCGTCCTTTACGTTCCAGAAAGCTGCGCTGTAACATGCGCAGAGCAAGACTTTTGGGCTTTATATCCACTAGTTTAAATTCATCTGAGATGCTATACCGCATTCGTCGAAATTGAAGGGGAACACCATATACAAAGCAGACCTGCATATGCAAATTGGGTAACTGAAGGAGCCCATGTAGATGCCAGTTGAATTTTGAGAGCAGGAAACCCTGCAATACACGCCAAAAGTAATGCTCACGAAATCATGATCCCAATTTACTGTAGGTCAGTTTCGGTTACTCCAGTGGGGAGGTGGTAGGAGATGCAAGTTACAATAGCAGTATTACTTTCCAGGGGAAACCACTTTTCCAATGTTTCTCAGTTTGTGATATATCACGAAGTTAGAATATTGGCAAAGCCACTTGCCAGAATCCTGAATTTCCCATCAACGCACATGTGGAATCCCGAAATTAGTTTACCTAAACAATTATCAATCCACCTTAATTCGCTAGTGTCCTGAAATTGTTACTGTATTACTAGTATATCAGAATTTTAAGCAAAATTAAGGCAGACTAAATATTGATTGCCGTCAAACCACTTACCGTGCATCTGAATGTTTGACGAGTTCTAATCACCACCCCCTAACCACTGGCCATTTATTTCATCCTGTCTACCCAAACATAATTATTACAAACTGGAATATTTTTGATCTGAGAGTACATAGATGCCATTCTTTGTTTAGATTTATGAAAGCTGAGAAGTAGAGCTATGACAATTGCATAATTCATCAGGGGGAACGCAGTACAAGGATGCCAAACTTCGTTAACACCGCTAGGTATCCACATGGCATTCTTCTAGAAAACAACACACGGGTTTCAATTTTTATTCATATACTTCATACAGGGTACTCGATGCAAACAAGAAATGTGTTCTGGCTTTAATAACAATACTAATGATAATAATTTTATTAGTAATATCAGGTACAGAGGGGGGCCGCACCTTAGTTACGTATTTCGCGGAAGAAGGGGTATTTTTTGAAGACCTCCGCATGTCCGCGATTTTGTAAAAGAAGGGTACTTTTTTGTACCCAGGTACGAAGTATGGGGGTCAAAATCCCCTTACAATCCACGAAACATACGCGGCTCTGACGCCGAGTGACTCCCGAAGTATCTGGGCTTCCGAGTTTGCTGCCGCCACTTGCTGCTGCTAAACGCGCAGCGAATTATAAAATCTAAAGTTAAAATACGTGTTCCCGTTCAACCAATGTCAGTATTTTGATAAAAGAAGGGGTGTATTTTTAGTGGAAAAAGTCAGCGTTTTTATTAAAATAAGGGTGCTTTTTTGGCCAGAAATCAGTGCTTTAGGGGTATTTTTAAATTTTGATAACGAACGTATGCGCCCCCCTAAATACCCAAGTGCCCCCCCCCCCCCGGGCAGCCGGCGCGAGCCATGGCACTCCACGTCCAAGCTGGGTGCTGGCGCACGAGCGCCAAGCGTGCAGTTGCTGCTCCCAACCAATCAGGAGCAGCCGCGGCAGGCTCGTGCCGGTAGCGTCATCTCAGACACACGCCGGCTGCATTGATCAGCGGGAGTCACACGACACACGTGGGCAATTAAGCTGCCTTCAACTCAGTAAAACTTTCACAATCGCAAACGTCAATGAGACAAGGTGATTTCTCGGTTTTACGAATATGCCCCGCAATTACAAATGCAGGAAGTGTGAAGTACAGCATGCACCGCCAACAGGCAAACATTGTCGGCAGGCCGTGCTCGAGGAGAACGAACACAGCGATGAAGACGTGGTGGGCACAGGCCACGACAAACCACAATCCGAGGGTATAATGACTATAATGAGGGACCTGCAGAGACAAATGCTCAAAATTCAACAAAAAATGGCAAATGGGGGTGTTGACGGGGCGAGATTGGAAGCCAGCGAAAGTAGCCCGACTTCGTCTCCAAGAAATCATGCATCGGTTTCTCCGCAAGGGGCAGAGGCAGCAGTCCCAGCAGCAGACATTAAGCCAGCTACCTTGCGGCAAAACACATCGTTGATGAGGCAGGCGAATGACAGACCTTGAACTCACATCGGATGAGTTTGTTGTCGGATATATCTCCACGTTGCCTGCCCCACACAGCACCTGGGACGTTGATCTCATGATCAGGTTGTTACAAATGGTCATGTTGCACTCAGTCAAATACTCTTGGGAGAGCGAGCGGGCGCTTTTCCAGGACATTGGGGTGCAGGTGGAGAAGGGCAGGCTGGAGTGTACGGATGCGGAGGGCATCAGGGAGCTACGATTCACACACTCTCGACCCAGGGCTACCGAACGAAAAATCTACTGACAATAGCGGGCCACCACTTAAGATGGCTCCCTCTGACACCAAAGCATGTGCAGGTTACCAGACACATGCCTGTGAGAATCTACGGGATCACGCTCCTTTCCTTCACATCTGTGCTTATTGCCTAAAGGTATGCAATGTTATCTGCAGACATGCAGAGAGTGATTGCATTCGTCGCGTTACGGTAACGTAAAAAAACGCGAAAAGAGGGAGGAACGGCCCTCCCTCCCACAAAACAAGCCGTGACAATGGGGTCAGGGACGATGAAGGTTGAAGGGGCGAGTGAGGAATACAATGTTGCGATGCATGAGCCGTACGGTACACGCGATCTCGGTGACCTGACATAGGCAGCTCAGGGTCAACCAGCACGGGCACAACACACCGGCCCGTCAGTGGGGGGGACAGCACGGATATCACTGAACCCTCTTTGCACATCGGGCAGCGCAACAAATATTTGAGACACATATACAACACGGTTATTGAAGGGGGGACGCTCAACACAGCGGGACCTAGGATCCGTGTCCTTAGCGGTCTTTGTATAAAGGCCTGGACAGAGTACCTCCATGAATACTCAGATCGAGATCTTGTAGACTTTCTGGCCTATGGATGGCCAATTAACTTCGACAGGCGGGTACCATTACAACCCACCGGGGTTAACCACCCCTCTGCCACACAACACAGTGCCAACATCGATTTCTATATCGCCACCGAGCTCGGTTTCGGGGCGCTAGCGGGCCCGTTCACAGGGCCACCAGTGTCGGGTTCTCATACAAGCCCGCTCATGACTCGACCCAAGAAAGGGTCCGAACACAGGCGGGTCATCGTCGATTTGTCGTGGCCGGACGGAGCGTCCATCAATGATGGTATCACCAGCAATTGCTACCTAGATGGCCTGGCATCCATCGTACTACCAACGGTCGATTATATGGAGCAGAGGCTTTTGCGGCTCGGACGCGGAGCTTTCTTATACAAAACAGATCTGGCTCGTGGCTACCGACAGCTACGGGTCGACCCGACTGACTGGCCCCTCCTGGGTGCTGGTACATGGACCTGTGCCCTCCGTTTGGGCTGCGCACGTCCGCGCTTTTCATGCAGAGAACCTCGGAGGCCATTAGTTTTATACATGGCAAACAGAGTTTTCTGTCAAGGCCGTATCTTGACAACTTCGGGGGCGCCAAAGCGACCGGGGCTGAGGCCCAGGCCGCGCTGGGGTCCCTACAACGCATAATGTTCGACCTTGGCATGCAGGAAGCGAAGCACAAGACGCGTGGACTAACGCAGTCCATGGTGTGGCTTGGGCTATTATATGACTCTATTCGCATGACTATATCTATCCCTCCCGAAAAGATGGAGGAAATAATGCTGATGTTGGCCGAGTGGGAGGGCAAACAGCGAGCCACCCGTGGGTAGATGCAGAGCCTCATAGGCACACAGCAGTTCCTGGCGGGGATTTCTCCTCCAACTAGAATTTTTACTAAGCGCATGCTACAGAACCTCAGAGAGGCACCAAAGAGGGGCAGCGAGTCGCTCTCGTGGGGTTTTAAACGGGACTTACCTTTCTTTTTGGCACGTTTGCCAAGGTTTAACGGCGTTAAGATCATAGCTAAGAACGATATCGCTTATCAGGACTCCCTGGAGTTGGACGCGTGCCTGACCGGCTGCAGCATGTGCACCGACTCACTCTTTTACGCCCGGCGATTCCCGGAGCAGGTGCTTCGTCAAGAACATTCAATCGCCCACTTGGAATTATTGAACATTGTGGTTGCGGTTAAGATATTCAAACATCAGTGGGCCGGCCACAGGGTACGTGTGTGCTCAGACAATACAAACGTGTGCGTGGCCGTTCAGACCGGGGGGACACGCGACAAGTTCATGCAGGAGTGTGTGCGGGAATTGTTTCTGTACACAGCAGCTTTTGAAATCGAACTACATGTGTTGCACCGGCCCGGGGTGGAGTTGCTCAGGGCAGACGCTTTGCCTTTTGTTTTTATTTTGGGAACCAGCCTGCACAGATAATTTGATTTCGTTCGGGGAGTTGTTCTGACCAGGTCGTTCACGGCTCACAAGTCGGTGACAAATTTTTATCCGCCCTGCGAACCTTTCACCTCATTTTCGGGTTTGCGGTGGACGGGTTTGATTACTTTCAGCTAGACATGTGGAAGAGAGCTCTGCCACTGACTCTCAGGTCTCCTCCCGAGCCCACTCTGTGTTAACTCTTCTCTGTGGGCTAGCCAGAGAGCTGGGCGACAGGGGACGCATGTTCGCGGCCCTACACACTGCGAGCTTTCACTCTTAGTACGGCTCACCTTTTGCTGGCCAGTCTTCTTCGTGTGGCGGACTACAGGAAAGGGGGTTCACCTTTCATTCGTTGTGGAGAGGGGGGGGGGGGGGGTTTGCTGGCCTTCACTGCTGGGGCGCACCTGTCTGACTTGAAGTTGTTGGGGGGCTGGCGTAGCAGCGCCATTGAGGGTCACCTACCACATGCCGAGGCCAGAGCCTGTGCCGCTCGCGTGCTGGCCAGAGGCACTTTCCCCGACCCGGCTTAACTCTTTTCCTACACTACAATTCCGCTTGGCATTTGGGAACTGTTTGCCGTGGAGAACTAGTTATTTTTCGCTCTAAAATACAGGTAATCAGGGGGGGGGGGCATCAATGGTACAGTGCCGCACAGGTTTAGGTAATATAACGTGTTCGTGATTTCAGCGTGCAATACTACTGTTTGGATGAGTGTGTAATTTGGTAGATACTTTGTTGCAATTTCATTACTAGTGTGTTATGGTGTACGTTAATGAAATACTTGTACGTAACTTGTGGTGGTCAACGGTCACAAATCACGATTACGATACTTTGTTGCAGAAATGTTCTGGTCTTTGTTGATTTAGCGTAAAGATACTTTGTAGCCAATGTGTGGGCCAAGTAAGTGAGACAGGTCGTGTAGACTTTCGATACTTTGTTGCAATTCTAGTGTTCTTCCATAAAATGTACTGTATATGCATTCTGTTACTTTGTTGCGATTAATTACATTAAACTGTTTTACGCCACGTCTGTGTCCAGTTGTCTCTGTTCCTTCCCCGTCTCTACTTGGGTTAATGGTAATAATAATAGCAATAATAATAGTAATAATGATAATGATAATAATATCTGCAGATTTAAAGGTAACCCAGTGCAAAACCACACGTTAAGGTAAAACTTAATACTTTTATTCAGCATTAAAAGCACCAGGGGTTTTGAAAGTCTTGAAAAGGTTTTGAAATGGTCCGCACAATCTTGCCTTAAATGCAATCAAAGAGTATGATGCAAAAATATGTGGAAGTATACTGGGAGTTTTTATAATTGCCACACCAGCAAATGCTGTATTATTACTCAACAAAATATGTATAATAAAGCACACAGCTAGTTTTCGATGGACTTTTTGATTCTCGGTATTACCTCAAACTGGCACAGCTGCCACCCTTTAGATTTTAAATTCTGCTGGTTCTACAAAAAACAAGGCAAAATGGTCCCTTAACTTATTCCCATACACCCAGATCTGACAATTTCGAGAACGTCAATAGAGCCAATAAATTAGGTACAATTCTATACCTACAAGGAATGAGATGCAGGCTATCAGTAAGCAAAACTCTAAGCAGTGGTTAGACCCGATTTCTGTCGTCTAACCAGGCTGACTTTTTATTTCACCAATGTCTCCGTCATCGCCTGTTCGACAACACGATGCCATACTATAGATTGAGTCTAAATTGGCATGGTGCACCCTGTTCTTAATTCAGGTCTTACGATAATCTAGCTACATCGGTGACACCTATTGAGTATTTAACATACTAAGATAATGTATTACAATTATCCTGACACCACTGCAAATTTTAAAAAAGAAATTGTTGCAAAAACAGATATTTATCAGATAGTACCATTATGACTATACTTGCCTATCCTAAAAGAACGTTATTAACACCGAATGATTTGGCTATAGTGATTATATTTATTGAATTTGATGAGTTAACACATTTAAAGAAAACAGGTATGATCATTCATTTATTGATAAAGTGGGATTCCCTTCCTAAAACATATCTTTTAATCTTTTATAAGAAAGGACAAATGTGGTACCATTTGCCGTATTGGCCTCACTGCACCCTGCCAAACGAGTCGGGGAGTAGCGTGCAGTAGCATGCGTAACGCATGCATAGAAATAGTAACGGCGGCCAACATTGCTTGGTGACGAAATCTCCAGTTCTCGTAAAAATGCCTGGTTATAGGGATTAAGATCGAGCCAGGCTGCTGTGTTGGAAAATCCAAGGCCGAGGGGGTCTGATGCATCTCACAGCCAAGGGCCTGCGGCCCTCGGCTGTGAGATGCATCAGACCTCCCGAGGTCTTGGGTTTTCCAACACAGCAGCCTGATGAGGTCTTAATGGCTATCATATCGTGATGAAAAATATTTTGCTTTTAAATTTTGTTGCATTTAACTTGTAAAAAGTTGTTTATTATGGTTGTCATGACAACGCTCGAGGTGAACAAATGACACTAAAAACACTTTATTCCAGCCTTGTTTGCAGTGTTGCAAAAAAACAATGTCAATACAATACGTCAAGGCAATATGCCTTTTTTTCTATGTTCAATTTATGGGAAAGGTACATTTAATTAATGAAAAAAGGCTTATTAAAAAGTTGTTTACATATGGTTGCCATGACACCGCGCGAGGGCAACGAACGAGGGTAGAAAACCGAATACACTTTGGTATGCCCTGTGTGGGAAAACAATCTCTTGATATTACTATGGCATCATGATATAATTACAACTTAAGTACATGTGTCGCTTGCATCCTTTGTTAGATTCTACATTTTAAAATCAAAATTTAAAAAAGATTGGTAGAGGGTATTCACAAACTTCATAGCAGAGTCAAGAAATCAGTAATAATAATAATAATAATAATAATAATAATATTGTCATTTGATATTGCGCCCTTTCCATATAAACATGCTCAAAGGCGCATTCCATTCCATTGTCAAAGGATAGATGTTGATATCCACATAGTTAATTGATATATACATCTTTGAACAGATGTGTTTTCAATCGTCGTTTGAAGATTGCCACACTCCCAGCTGCCCGGATATTATCTGGGAGCTGATTCCATAGTTTTGGGGCACAGGCACTAAACGATCTGTCACCGTATGTTTTCATGTTGTTTCTCGGCTCGCAGAGTAAGTTCTTGGATGTTGATCTCAGTGTCCGTGGTGGGATATACTCTTTCAGCAATTCCCTCAGGTAAGAAGGTGCAGTTCCATGCAAACACTTGTACGCCAGTAGCAGAACCTTGAATTCAATTCTCTTCCTGACTGGTAGCCAGTGCAGCTCCTTAAGTACTGGAGTGATATGGTCATACAAAGGCATTTGTGATCTCTGTTTAAGGTCAATTTTGCAGTTAACTACTTCTCTACAGTTCCCCGACTCTATCCCTCAGTACATAAGGAATACCTGGAAATAGGAGCCGGCTTCATTGATATTTAATTCAACCCCTCAAATTCAATCTTAAGCTGCGCAAAAGATAAAATAGATTTTGAAACGCGGTTTGGGCAAGCAGAAAGAGGACCTACTCTACTACCTACATTCAAATTTACATTTGTAAATATAAACGATATCTTTTTCTGCACACAGACAACCCAAAATGAGCAGGAAATAAAAAAATATGCAACGTCGCGGCTTCTTTTCTCTAAAATGGCCCCTTTTAAAAAATCATAAATGTGTCCACTTATAATAAGTTAATCAGCGTATACAAAAATTCATAAAACAATATTTGAAAATGTCTATAAACAGTTCATAAATATCCATACATCATTTATAAAAAGTAATGAACCATCAGTTGATATTTGTAAGATATCAGAAATGTGTAAATAATTATAAATCATTGGGCCTGCCCTGATGGCCGTGTGGTCAAGTGCCCGATCAGGTACGCGAGGTTAACCCGCGTTGCCATGCAACAAGCGGCGATATTCAATATCAATTATGAATGTTCCAAAATGTCTTTTTTGTCCACTTTTACATGCCATTTTGGTCACCACATACCATCAAATTCAAATAATGAGTGCTCCCTTGGAAGTGGTGAAGGGGGACATCTAGCGGGAGAAGGGCAAACTATGTGAAACAGCAGAGAAAATAAATTTAAATTTATTTTTTCTGCTGATTTTGGAAAAACGATGGAGAAAATAAATTTAAATTTTTTTTTCTGCTGTTCACACTTGCACCATCGTAGTTCCGTTATGAGTTTATCAAAAAATTCAAGTAGCAGTACGCATTGCTAGCTTACATTAGTCATCCTAGTGCAGTCAAGTATGAAAAGTAGCGGCACTCAATCGTAGCTCACATTAATCATTCTAGTGTAGTCAGTTATAACGTAGAATTGGGCACCGATGGAGAAATTTGGGAATTAAGAATTTTTAACCTAACTTCTGGCAACCATTTTAGAGATAGCGGCACCTTTCTTATGTGATTAAGCGAGAGGTCAGTAAGGGGCCCATTCAAAAATTCTAAATCCGCACATGCTGCGGACTATTTTATAGCCGGGGTCGACTATTACCCATAAGATATATCGATGCCATCTGGTCAATAGCAAAAAAGGATGAATATCAGGGTATGAACTATTTTCATACACAATATCTCTTAAACCAGTTACCATGGTGAAGCATTTGTTTGGTATTTTCAGAATATGTTTTATCAACAGATGTCTTGCAAATGTTCTGCCGTTTTTTTCGCAAAAAGAAATCGTGTCCCTAATTAAATAAATCAAACGCTCTTTCCAAGATATCCCGATAGGTCGACGATACATAAATCCATCACGGGTCCCGAGTTCTTAATTTTTATACAGGGAATTAAATGCGGACATTTTTTCAGTAATCGGATACATGAATTGCAAAATCTAAATAAAATAAATGAAAGAAACCTTCATACTCCCCTAATTAAACTTCACATTCTCCACATTTGAAGTGCCGTAAACATTCTTGTCAAGTTTTCCGAGTATCGTTGTTTTTGTCTAATTCTGATTGTTAATTCTAGACGTATTTACATCCCAAAGCCAATACCTCTTACAGTTATAGCGCCTAGCTAAGCTGAATTTTCTTCTTGAAATATTCTTTTTTAAGTCCACAATCCGTCTAATGATATCGCTTAAAACGAATGCAATACTTTTTTTTATCACTTTCCACACTTTTATACACGGACACTAGGCATAATTGATGTCTAATAAATAGGGCCCTTTTAACCATCGGTCTTTTTACGAACGGCGATTTTGACCGTACACCCACAATACAATACATGTACCATTCCTAACGTATCAAAGGAACGATGCTCCCAACAGCGTTACTCCGACACATGATACAACTGCGCAGTATGATCACAAGGCCGAGGGCGTGCGACCACTTGGTTCGAATGACTGGCCTGAAATGAACTACTTCCGCGCGAAACCCGTTGTGCTTCTTAGAATGCCGCATACGAAAGAGCATATGTGACAGGCAGTAAAAAAGAATTGAAATTGAAATCCAACATTCTTTTCTGAAGACAACGCGACCAAAAAATCTTTTTTAACATTTCTTTGAAAATGTGCGAATAATTCAGATCAAGAAAAGCAATGATGGCCTCAAAAAATGCTTAAACAGGCCAAATCGGACAAAAGAGGCGTCCAAAAGCTACAGGGCAAAATAGACCAACTTCTACAATAGACCTAAATTTTACCGAAATGGCCCAAAAAGGGCAAATAAGGCCCAAAAAGGCTGCATAATTAAAGGGCAAAAAGAGCACAAATAAGCTTAAAAGGGCCTAATGATTATTCTGCCCATTTATGCCTTTTGTGTCCCATTTTGACCTTATCTAATCTTTCTTGGCCCTGGTTGCCCATTTTGGGCATTTGTGGTTGTTTTATCTTTTTAGAACTTGCGTTTTTGTGCCCTTTTTGCCTCTCTAACCATTTTTGCCCTATTCTGGCTTTTTTGGCTGTATCTAGCCTTTTTGGCCCTTTTCGTCTTTGTTGGTTCTATTCAGGCCCACTCGGCTCGGTTGGCCTGTTTGACCAAATTGGCCCGGTTGGTGAGTTTTGTTTGATTGTCCCATTTGATCTGTTTGGCCCTTTAGCCCCCCTAAACTAAACATTGCTGTGATGGGGCCAGAAGTACAAAAGTTTGCACCGAGTGCTGGATTTGTGGTCTTTTTGCGTGCTGCTTGCACATAAGGTAGACTGTTATGGTCGGTAGCTCTTGTGGTCAACTGCAAGAAAAACTATTCCTGGGAATGACACAAATGCCTTTATTTTTAGCACATTAACCGTAGATGCGAGAAACTAGAGCAGTGCATGGTTGTCATTTTTTTCTTTTTAATATATGTCTTAAATTAACTAATTGAGATGGAAACGGAGGTTTAACGGATATAAAAATGATAAAACAGCACAACCCTTAAATAAGCTTACTCTGCCTGTTTAATGCTTTTTATACTTTAGACAATGGAAATGGACAAAAAAAGCTTTCAAATCATGTATGATGTGGCAGTGTGTAGGATCCACACAGAAGATCTCTCACTTCTGTTTTTCGGCCACTCCCATATATTGGCTACTTTGAAAGCGCAAACTTCACATTGCAACTTCTGATGCAGCCTGCCCGTGTTGCAGTATTGACGTACTCACATTAAATGCACGTCGTCTGTGTTTGGTTTAAATATTAGTTATCGGCAACTGCATAAATCCCTTCTTCCTAGTACATAGAAGTGCCAGATTTCCCCCCCCAAGTTTCAAAATAGAGGCCGCAGCATGTGGCATGTCTCCAACAAAAGCAATTGCACTCTAAAATGTCACTTTTGTGCTCATTTCTTTCGTATAGTATATTATTAACCTTTATCATCATTACTGTGCTTTGGCATTGTTGGCATGTAATGGAAGTCCATGTTAACCACGCTAACCATCCGCAGGATGGGTAGTATCCTAATAACAGGATAAAGAGAAAGTGCCAGCAACTCCGTTTTTCCTCCTTTGATTTATAGTATATTTAAGTATTTTATGACAAAAAATCGAATGTATATGGTAAACAAACAGTTGTAATATGCAAGGTAGACCTTGCATGACAAGTGTATCTAAAATGATAGTCCAACTAAACACATACTATAGCTAATGAGAACAATTAAGTGTAGCCCCGCGATGTCCATTTCTCAGTGTTTGGCCTCGTGTGGAAGTGACCACTCCCTAGATGTTTACATAAAGAATGAATAAATGCCATGTGTATTTCAGGTCGCTGCAGAAGGCCACGCATGCAGCTTGCAACGGCTGTTTCATGGTGAGCGAGACGCTAAACTACCCACTAAACCTGCCCCTTAGTAGGTGTAGCGAAGGAGGCTGATTTAGGCACATTTACCCCACTTTTTTGGTTAACCCTCCTTGCACTATACCTAGGGTAACGTTCACCCACTGTTAAGCTTGCACTGTCGTCATGCACCTCAACAGTGGGTTAAATGGAAGTTATTCTGTGGTTTAGCTTAACTTAAGATAAATAAAAACTAGTGGATATGAAACCAGCCGGTCAATCAGAACAGGCTAGCCTCAACCAGTGTTGACTAATAGCCCAAAATGTGTGCTCTGCGCATGCTCAGTTGATGCTTGCGATCAGATTTCATTGTAATGTAAATGATACGAGAGTCCTGATTGGTCCTTGTCCCCTCGTGACCTCATGCTGGTGTCAGATCAGTGACCTCTGGCATGTTGGTGCCAATCTTGTCATAACGATGGTTCATATACAAATACCATTTATAAATTTAAAGTCATCTTTTGAGATAACCATTGCTTGTTACTAATTCGCCATACTATTTGGACATAATGAGTTGTAACTTGCCTTAATAATTGGTAAATATTTGCATTGCTGTAAAAAGCCGCGTTTGGTGAGGTTCGGAATTTTCTACACAAGATGAAATTCCAAGACCCCGGTGTACTCAATGGACGAGATTCTAAAAATACTCTTTTCACCATAGTTGTCTGACGGAGCCCCAGCACTCTGTTATAAAAGGTCACAAGTTGAGATGTACATATACATGTAGTCTTGGATTAAGAAAAGAATGGATATGTAACGAGAGACCAATTACTATATGCCCTATAGTTACATGCTGGCCTCATGCCAGGACTAGCAGATAAGGCAGCAGCACGAGGTCACGTGGGAACAAGGACCAATCAGGGCTCCCGCATCGATTACATTACAGACAAACCTTATCTCCACCACCTGCTGGGGGTGCCCAGAGCACCTATTAGCGACTATTAATTGACACTGGTTGAGGCTAGCATGTTCAGGTTGACCGGCTGGTTTCCATTCCATGTGTTGGTCTTCTAAGATGTAGTGTGTGAAGTCTACTGTAACATGAATGTACATCTATTTTAAGACCGTCACCATAAAACCCTATTATCATATGGTCCATGGCCTGGAGTGCCGTCGCTAACTGTCTGAATGAAATATCTCAGTACTGCCCGGGTTGAATCCATTTAAGAATGTTTCCAGTGAGTTGGGGTTAGGCGATGGTATTCTATGAACATGGCAGAAAAAAATGAAGCTTAAGTTATTCTCACGTGACTAACTAACCATGGAGTATATCAATGCACTAACATGCATAGTTTTGGATAAAAATGTATTTCGTTTATTTATTCATTTATTTTCAATCTAATTCCACACTTGATTTCTTTCATGTATAAAGTCAGTTTGACGAGGACCGAAAATACCAATAATCCCCTTGTCAGCGCAAAACCACTACTTTACTTAGATGAAAGATAGCATTTATATTTATCAGTTAGAATCGATGGCAGAACAAAACAACAAAACATGCTGGGAATATTGTTCTGGCTGGGATATAAATGTACCCCAGAAACAAACAATACACTCATGCGCAATGTGCAGGTGAATGATACTAATATTTCTGAGTGAACCATTTACAATAACAGAGTCAGTGAAATGTCAGTCGGGTTTTCGTTTACTGGTTGTGACTATGGATTTATCTGCTGTGGCTATGTTGTTGTGACTTATATTTGATAATTTAATAAATAATAATAATTGGAATTTATATAGCGCCGTTTCCATTCATAAAATGTTCAAAAGCGCTGCACATTGTCATAGTTTGAGTCATAGTCAACTACGCCTCAATGGGCGAGCCTGAAAAGGTGTGTTTTGAGACACTTCTTGAAGGCCAGACACGATGTAGAATCCTTCATGTGTTGTGGAAGCGCATTCCATAATCTCGGTGCACTAATGGAGAAAGCATAATTTGGCAATGAAAAAGTGTTCATCTTATCCCGGTGTTAAACATATCAAATTGTTTAAGTTGACAGTGCGCCTTTAAAATGATCCAACCATCCTACGTGAAAGAGATGATTGAATGTGTCTAAATATTTACGTCCCAACAGAATTCGCAAAATATATTCTTGCCTGAAGATCTCTTTGACAAGTGTCATCTGGACTATGGAATTAATCATAAATTGGAAAGTTGTTGTATTTTTGTTGTGATAATCATTTCCATTTTAATTTTTTTCCACCAATATGCTCTAGTCAAAAAGATATACACATATTACTTGGGACATGTGCTGTCAATATCTTGGACCACACCATCCTTGCAAAGTACAGTAATTAGCGAATGGTAAATCATAATGATGTGTATCTACATGATCATTGCATTTTGCGGTGTGGCTACGGCCACGAGTTTCTTGCTATGCCTGCCCGGTAACCTGTTACACAATCTCTAAATGTATCTCTGCATGTTATAGAGGTGATATTGAGAGACATCTACAGGAGCAATTTGCAAATGGGTGCTCGACATATTGCCTGTATGCTACGCAAAATCCTATCCAACCCCCACCGCCCCTACTTTAGAGCCCGAGTTTCGTTTGACAGGGGATGTTCATTAATTGAAAACCAAGTCATTATTTTGGTAGAAAAGACCAGTACTTTTCACTGATATCTTAAGTTGGCCAAGATTTATGGTGGTTTGCCAGAATTTCAATGACAATGGTGCTAAAACGGACATCGCATAGTTGCACATTTTTGGAATTTGTAGTAGGTTCGAATCTCACTGGATCCCCAAGCAGGTTGGCCTGGGCGCTATATAAATGTACCGCGTTGTGGAGGGCTGTCCATTATTCTTCTGCAACTAAAAGAGATCTTCAGGCAAGGATAGGTTAAATATACCCTCCTGATGTAAATTGTACCTGGGTAAATGAGTCAGATTTCTGTATCTGGAATATTTACTGTAAATTCGGAGAAGATTGCGTTAGTTTAATATTTGCGGTTTTTTGGCCTTTAGCCTCGGGTGCAGAATTAAAATTCGCAATGATTAGTGCTGCCATTTGCATTATCTGCCCTGTCGCAGGACGCCCTACATGACTTTATACTCGAGTTAGCGAATGCCTCACTAGTCACGATTGTGGTATGCCTGTGCACAATGATGGAAAATACATCATACGTCAATAAAACTAGAATTTCGAGTTGTTGTTTATCTTAAATTTCCAAAACGGCACACGCGTGTTCTAGGTTGGTGCTGCCATCTAAATGGCGACCGAATCAGTGATTATACTACACTTGGTCACTTCAGGCATGAATTGTATAGAGATGGCAGCATAATATTAGTTTATTTTGTGCTATGCCTCAAAGTATGGTTACACAAAACGCCGTAATAACATTCAAAAATTTTAGTGATGCATAGTTAGCTCGTCAAATAATAAGGTTTGGGTGCTGTCATTTTCCCTTTATTTTGATCAATATTTGCTTTTGTTTTGCACTATCCAGAAGTTTAATGTTATGGTTTTCTGGCATGTTGGGTGTCTACGTGACCTGCACCTATGTGTTATATGGACTCTCTGATATAACGCATTATAATTAGCTACTTTCTATGGATGTCGGATTACACTCTATAAGCCCCAACTGAAACACCTGACGTCCTTGGATAACACTGGTTTTGTGGTTACGTCAGCTTAGAAAACCAAGGCATGAAAAGTGTGGGTTATGTCAAACATCCGCATACTGTTCGAGGCCTGTGATTGGTGGAAGGCAGGCATCTGTGGTACATAGGGTTTTGTGGTGTGTTAAAGGTCATTCTGACACATGTTTCTGGCTATACGCAGTTAGTGACCTGTCACATTATGTAGTACCTGTTACATGGTCGCTAAATTGACCTCGCCGTGTTTTGGTGAGGTCATAAGGCCACATCTACAGGAGAAAATTCGAAACGAGAACGCACATAGGAGCTTGAAGGCTGCACAGAAAATTGCAGTACCAACCCCCCCCCCCCCCCCCCCCCCATCCATGTGATTTGGACGATTGTAGCCTCAGCATTGGAAGGGTTAAGAGCCCAGTATCTCCTTCGTCAGGAAGAATTTGTTTGTAATTGCTAGGGCTAGGGGTGTAAGGGCCCAAGAAATTGATCAAGCCTTATCCCTTTAAGCCCAATGGACTACTTTTGTAATTCTTATTTTTGACATCATTTAGACAAGAAAAAACTAAACTTATTAATGTTATTTCACGTTTGACAAAGGCCGTGGTGGTTTAGACAGATTTTAAACTTTATTTAAACTATTTATTGGCAATGAAAACAGCTATTGAGGGTTTTGAGATGTATGCAAACAACTGGACACTGCTTATTACATTTAATGCACGATTGGCCTTTGGACGACTATACTGTCAATTTCACCAAGTGAATGAGCATAAGTGATGTGAGTGATACTCGGTATTCGCTTTCCGCGTTTGAGTGAACTAAACTAAGTCTGGGCATTTAAATATTCTCATCAAAATCATCAGTTTAAGCACAATTTTCGAGTCTCCTCCGCTAGACGTGCTGCTGTCCTGCCATATTGTTGGCGGATTTACCAAATCCCCCGTGAGCCGTCACTCAATGTTTATTGGGAGTGCATTTAGGATCACCCAAGCAGTGGAGACAATGTCTGAAGTGATTAACTCTTTCATACTTGTAGTGCCCTAAATGTGCCCTGTAATATCTCTTTGACTAGAGAATATTGAGGAAAAAAAATGAAAATGGAAATGATTATCACAACGAAAAAACAATAACACTCCGAAGTTATGATTAACTTCATAGTCCGGACGACACTTGTCAAAGAGATCTTCAGGCATGAATAGGTAAAATACACCCTCCTGATGTAAATTGTACCTGGGTAAATGAGTCAGATTTCTGTACCTGGCATATCTACTGTAAATTCGGAAAAGATTGCGTTTTTTGGCGTTTAGCCTCGGGCTCAAAATTAAAATTCGCAATGATTAGTGCTGCCACTTTAATTGTATAGCTGACTCTCCATGTTGCGGCCAATTCGCAAAGTTAAAAAACGCAAAAACCAATTTGTAAATTCGCAAAATATTACAGTATCTCATCTCTATGAATAAATCATTGTTCAAGTTTATATCTGTTGTAATGAGTCCTTTTTCGTATGATGCACGAAAGGTATTTCTTTTTAAATGTGAAACTACATGACCTGTCGGTGAGGTCACTTTAGAGGTGGCTAACATAAATAGATCTCCCCTCCCTTGGTTGTGCTGCTCGATTCATTAAGTCCTTGGATAATACCTTGTGACATTGTGGTTACGCCAGCTTAGAAAACCAAGGCCTGAAAAGTGTGGGTTATGTCAAACACCCGCACACTTTTCGAGGCCTGTGATTGGTGGAAGGCAGGCAGCTGTGGTACATAGGGTTTTTATGGTGTGTTAAAGGTCATCATGACACACGTTTCTGGCTATCCCAGTTAGTGGCCTGTCACATTATGTAGTACCTGTTACGTGATCTCTAGATTAACCTCTTTGTGTTTTGGTGAGGTCATAGGGCCACATCTATAGGAGAAAATTCGAAACATGAACGGAGATTGGAGCCTGAAGGCTGCACAGAAATAAGCAGTACCCCCCCCCCCCCCCCACACACACTTAGCACTACAAAAAAAAACACTCCTTATTGTGAATTAATGATTAATTCAACTAAATCCCCATAATTCCCTCCTTGATTAGATTCCCTGTGTTCCTTCCTCAATTAAATTAAATTCCCTGTATCACCTCCTTAACTAAAAAGATACATGTTCCCTCTTTAATTAAATCCCCATAATTCCCTCCTTAATCAAATAATCAAGTCAGCATGCCCACTTACCATGGCAAGTGAAAATTGGTACTAGGCAAGCTGAGAGTAGTAGACAGGTTATGTATTTCTCTGTAGGCAAGTATATATCAAAACTTTATCCTTATAACAAGTTGAATTTAAAAACCAACGTTCCATACACAGATAGATTGCATAGTTAAATAGTGAACAGGCCATAACCCCTATTCTATACTTTTGTACACACAAACATACAATTGTCAACAGTACAAACACGCGAGATCATCATTGTTGGTAATGGGCAAATCTTATAATGGGACTGAATGAGCAAAATCAACATTTTGAGGAGTTGAGACAAAGCGTATGTTCATACATTGTTTGTAATTCTTATTTTTGACATCAATTAGACAAGAAAAAATAAATAAACGTATTACTATTATTTCACGTTTGACACAGTGGCCTGAATTTCAACGGTGATGATCTGAAAAAACAGCCGCATTTTCCAGTCGGACATATCTGCTGTAATCTGTTTTAATAGTAACAAACAGATATATGTAGATACCTACACTACATCATCAAGCTTCACTTGATATAGTCTGTCTGATTTGGGTTTGGCTAAAGGCTCTTTCCCACAAAAGTTCGTGTTTGCCTTCCCAACGTTGCAAACCTCTTAGTAGCACTAAGGAGTGTATGTATAAACATACAAACACACAATTGCCAACAGTACAAACACGCGAGATCGTCATCGTTGGTAATGGGCAAATTTTATAATGGTACCTACATGTACTGAGCAAAATCAACATTTTTCGGAGTTGAGACAAAAAGTATGTTTATGTATACACGCTTATATACTCATATATATATATATATATATATATATATATATATATATATATATATATATATATATATATATATATATATATATATATATATATATATATATATATATATATATACATGTACACAGACACACTGGGAGGTTTTCATATACCCAACTACTAGGTGTTCGCCGTGGGCAAATCCATTCCCGACTCTTTTACCACTCACTGCATGTAACTCGCAGGTATTAGAAAACGTAATGTAGGCGACAACTGTGTGAGAAACAAAGGAAATTGATACACGTACTATGTTACATCCATCATGGGGGGATGTTAGAGGAACCTGATGATCCAAGAAGAATACACACAAATACCCCCCCCCCTTTTCGTAAGAATCTTTACAATCCTTACAATGTATATGTATCAGGGAGCTATATGCACGAGTAATATATATATATATATATATATATATATATATATATATATATATATATATATATATATATATATATATATATATATATATATATGTGTGTGTGTGGGTATATATGTGTATATATGCATATATATGTATATATATATATATATATATATATATATATAGATATATATATATATATATATATATATAGATATATATATATATATATATATATATATATATATATATATATATATATATATATATATATATATATATTTATATATCAGGGCTGTCCAAGCTGTCGCCTTGTCGCAAGATTAGGCGACAGATTCTCTAAATTTGGCGATAGCAGTTTCGTGGCGACAGAAAGGCGACAACCATAGGAGCGTAAATATGTGAGGGTGGTTTACACAGATAGTCGCCGGTTTACATATGTACCTTTATCTGTTTGCATTCCCCTGGGATAATTTGTTTTTAGCAGAAATATATGATATACAGTGTTGCCGCTATGTTTATTCTAGCCTCTCAACAGGGAGAATGTTGTCTGATTCTAAACTGAGAACACAACATTAACACCTCAACCAATAAAGATGTCAAGGACAACCATAGGAGCGTCACATTCACTACTAACAGTATCATATTTTGCATGAATGAACCTTGAAGTGTAAGCGCCCTGAAATAAAATTCTAACAGAACGGACTTCCTAAAGCAGGGCCCCACACTAAATGTGAGTAAAATGTGATTTCAATGAAGTGTCGTTTAAGAGATGTACTACAATTTCAACTGGACACTGAAAAGTTTATATACATTTGTGAATACTACCAAGGCAGTATACTATGTGTATATGTTGAGGGAAAGTGTGATACATATCAAATATGTCAAAAAGGTATTATATAGATATTGAAACTAAATAATGGTGACTTTTCACAGTAGATGTTTGCAACTGTTTATTGTCTATCATCTGTCTCTAAACATATTTAATATCTCAATGTATCATGATGTATTATAAAAGCACTCTAATACATAGAATATTGTCTCTGGCTTCATCATTCAGAATGTAGTTGGTGGAAAGATCATGTCAAATTCTAGGATAATCTGAGTAACCCTTTCAGTAAGGATTTAAAATGTTGAATGGAGGCCTACTTTTGTTAACGAGGATTTACGTTGTAATCAGCTCTACTATAGCTAACTTGCGGGATGCAAGTGTATATCTTCTACTTGTGAAGCTTCAGCATGCCCAGGGTTAATAAGTACACAACTTTCCGGATTACTTTTGCCCTATTGAATCCTGGGTTACACTTTTTTTGAAATGATTCTACAGTGGCGGCTATTTCTGGCTATTTCCTGTTATTGTACAATTCCATATGCTGTAAGGGATTATTGGGATACTTTGGGCCATAGCACACACCTGACAACCACCACGTCAACAGGTAAAATGATACCTGCAATTTAGCTCTTGAGTATACTATACTATCAAAACCAACCTTATCATAGGGTTAATTGTTAATTATTAGTGTGCTACTTTTGTGCATTAAAATCCTGGATTATTCTTTGATGTTGACATAATTCTAAAGTGTGTGTGTGTGTGTGTGTATGTGTTTGTTTGTTTGTATAACGAGAGAGAGAGAGAGAGAGAGAGAGAGAGAGAGAGAGAGAGAGAGAGAGAGAGAGAGGGGGGGGGAGGGGGGCTCAGCGCAGCACGCGTTTTCATTGGCCAGGAACCGGCTTATCCACCTTTCTAATAATACCCAACTCGTCCGGTGTGACCGCTTCGACTCGTCCATCGTGCCGGCCCAATCATTAACATCTCACATCCCTGAGCATAACAGGACGCTCCATTTCACTAGTTGGTCAAATTGCGGGATTTTCCGTTCTCTCTGCGACATGGCGGTGTCAAAGGTATGTGTATCTATCATGTCAACTAGGGCAGGGTAGGGATTCTGACACGATGGTCTAGGTGTGAGGATCAGAAAAAAATGCCTTTAACGGTTAATATGCTGCTGGTGGCTAATTGATTTACAAAACGATACCAAAACTGATTGCAACCGTGACCCTGGCACATGAGTACTCATCTGAGAGTACTCAGCGAGAGCTTTTCAATGAATACTAACATGACAGGGTTCAGATGTTTTTCAAAAATCATTGCGCGCTTGTGCTTTGGATGACAGTGGCCTCACCATAGGAAGGGTCGGCAAGCGTAGTGTTCCGACCTTTACATGGTCATGCACTTTACCCGAAGTGTCATATATCTATTTTTAAAGCGCAAATCAAACCATTCCACCTCATTCAAGCCGTTGAGACGTACAATGTACCTTTATGAGCTGAACGAAACTTGTCGACAACGATGAATTTATACTTATTTAGAATAACAGTTGTATATTTTTCATCATCATTTAGTTAGTTTTAGTCTGATCGTGTAGGAGTAGCACATAAGCCTTAGTGAAACTCAAAGACCATGAAAGCGGTTGTTAGGTGATTCCCGACCAATGACCCCTCCCGGTAACCTCGTCTAAAGCACAAGGACTCAACGATTTTTGAAAATCATAGAAGCCCTGTCATGTTGGTAGTCATTGGATAGGTCTCGCTGAGTACTCTCAGATGAGTACTCATATGCCAGGGTTGTAATTAGGCCGAATACCTACAATGTCAATTGACTGCCCAACAGACCCCGGATAAAATGCATT
Source organism: Maea johnstoni (assembly GCA_963942565.1). Lineage (NCBI taxonomy): Eukaryota > Metazoa > Annelida > Polychaeta > Spionida > Magelonidae > Maea > Maea johnstoni. The sequence continues at coordinate 33,561,820 of OZ012700.1, forward strand.
GTACCGGAACGGTCACCAGTGAGAGTTGTTGTTGTTGATAAATAGTTTATTGTCCAATCCAGATTAAAACAAACCTTACATATACATACAGGGTAAAAACCTGGCCAGCCATAAAGGCTTATAATGGACCAGGTAAATCATAAATACATTAAAATATGTCATACAATTTAAAACAATAAGTCTTTATAACATGCCATACAATACAGAATCTGAAGAGCCTTGAAGGCTTATAGTGGGTCAGACACGTAAAACATTCTCATCGAGCCAGCCGAGTTCATGTAGTAGTACAACAGGACTAACATGGTTTAATAACAACTAATTAGCATTTAACACTTTCATGATTTCCCAGATGAGTACCGATGTGCCAGGGTTTCATTCACTTTAGTTTTTTTTGTATCGTTTTGTATTGCCAAAATTGACCACAAGCAGCATTAGTGTTGATATCGAAATATGTTTAAGCTTCGGGTGTTGAAATGTTTATCAGTTCACGCCGGGGGCGTATGAATTTTCTCACAAACATTAATGTTAAGAAATCCAAAATATCCTGAATGGAGCTGGTTTTCACATTATATTCAACTTTCCTTCTTCAGATATTTGTAAAATATCACGTCATTTGACCATTATGCTGCTGGTGGCTAAGTAAACCAATACAAACTAATGCAAAAATCCTGAAAAGTCTCTGAAACCCTGGCATATGAGTACTCATCTGAGAGTACTCCGTGAGGGCTACCAAATGAGTACCGACATGACAGGGTCTAGATGGTTTTCAAAAATATTTGCGTTCTTGTGCATTGGACGAAAGTAGTCTAAGCATTGGAAGGGTTAATCAGTTTTGTTCAAGCAACAGCCTGCACTCAGGTATTTCCCCTTTAATCGATATATGCTGAGAGATTACCTGGAAAAATTGTCGCCAGGAACAATTGCATTTATGATAACAAGGTTGGAATCAAGAATGATTTCACAAAACGTTTTACGAAGAGTTTTTAGTGACGCTCTTAACTACCTATCCCCTTCAATTTTTTCATTTTTTTCCCCAAAGTATGCCTTTGTTTATAGTATTTCATTGAAATAGTCAGGCTGCTTAACCCTTATACTGCTAGTGGCTAATTGTTAGCAGTATAAAATGACGCAAAACAATGAACAATGACTGGAACCCTGCCATATGGGTACTCATCTAGGAGTATTCCATGAGTGCTTTCCGATGAGTACCAGCATGACAGAGTTATGGATGTATTTTAAAATTCTTTGCGTCATTGTGCTTTTGACAAAAGTAGCCTTAGCATCAAAAGTGTGCTAGGAAAACTGGGTGTATGAATCAGAGCAACCGAAATCGGCAGGTTGTCTATTACAAATACCTGGCAATGAAATGTACAACGGGCAGGTTATCTATGACAAATACCTGGCAATGAAATATACAGAGGGCAGGTTGTCTATGACAAATAACTGGCAATGAAATGTACAGCGGACAGGTTGTCTATGACAAATAACTGGCAATGAAATATACAGCGGGCAGGGCGTCCATTACAAATACCTGGCAATGAAATGTACAGCGGGCAGGTTGTCTATTACAAATACCTGGCAATGAAATGTACAGCGGACAGGTTGTCTATTACAAATACCTGGCAATGAAATGTACAGCGGACAGGTTGTCTATGACAAATACCTGACAATGAAATGTACAGCGGGCAGGTTGTCTATTACAAATACCTGGCAATGAAATGGACAGCGGACAGGTTGTCTATGACAAATACCTGGCAATGAAATGTACAGCGGACAGGTTGTCTATGACAAATACCTGACAATGAAATGTACAGCGGGCAGGTTGTCTATAACAAATACCTGGCAATGAAATGTACAGCGGACAGGTTGTCTATGACAAATACCTGGCAATGAAATGTACAGCGTGCAGGTTGTCTATTACAAATACCTGGCAATGAAATGTACAGCGGGCAGGTTGTCTATTACAAATACCTGGCAATGAAATGTACAGCGGGCAGGTTGTCTATTACAAATACCTGGCAATGAAATGTACAGTCCTTTTTCTCCTGTTGATAAAGATATCTATATCTACTACCCACTGTCCAGGAGTCTTATGTAATAGGTCGGTGACCATACTGCGCAGCCGGCCATATCACTGTTTATGGTTTATTGATGAGTATCCATAGTATACAGCCATTTCAGTGTATAGCAAAGAGTATGAATATCAGTCTGTGGCCATCGCGCTCGGTTAGTCCAGACTACCAATACTTTAAGATTTAACCTGATGATCAATCGTAAATTCACAAATTATTTAAAAGAGAGTCATTGTTTGGGTCTGTAGGTTAGATTTTGTAGAATTGGTAGATTTAATACTATACCGTAAATAATAAAGCGTGACACGTGTGGTAATCGATTCAAGTGTTTTTTTTTCCTTTTTTTAAGTCTAAACTTTAAAAATTAAAAAACGCTTATTAATAAACCATCAATCTCAAAATATTTGAAGTTGACTGAAGTCAAAGTTTGTGTTCTGATCAACATTTCGCTATATACCCACATCTACACTCACACATACATACATGCATCCATACATACATACAAACAAACATACATACATACATACATACATACATACATGCATGCATGCATGCATGCATACATACATACATACATACATACATACATACATACATACATACATACATACATACATACATACATACATACATACATTAATGAATACATATATACATAAATACATACATACATGAATGAATACATATATACATACATACATGAATACATATAAAAATACATACATAGATAAATACATACATACATACATACATACATACATACATACATACATACATACATACATACATACATACATACATGAATACATGTATACAAAACACATTAAATGGACGGATATTGTGATATCTGGTCTATTATTCTGCTCATTGATGGCCTGGACAGTCACAGCTGAGGAAAGGGGTGTGGGGTTTAGTATATGTAAACAACTCAGAATAACCCTATTTCCTTGACATGAACCCCGTAAGCCGCAGTGAACCTTTCCAACAATGTTGTGTCAGTAACTCACATTTAAAATTTGGTAGTTATACACTAGATTGCTTAATCATTCCTCATGCACAGCGTCTTATGTATTTGATAAACGAGGTAAAGACGCTAGTTTGTTATATATGGCTGACACCGCACATGTAGGTAATAAAGGTTATTCATCATCAGCTCCACTCTGATACTAGCAGCTGATTGGTCAAATTCACTGTTGTACCGGACAATATAGGGCTTCTAACATTGCTCTTGACAATTGTCAATGTTACAAGGCCAACATTACCGTTTATTGAAATCTTAACAATTGTTGGCACCTCTAAATATAAATGTAGCTGCGTTCTCCCCCGATAGAGGTCGCTTTCAAAGATGACGGCTACTGTTTTCAAACTGCCGCTAGAAATAGTTTCCGTGGCGTTTGAAGCACCATTTGTGCATATTAGTCTGGCAACATTGTGTATATCTGGAACTAAAAATGGCAGAAAGTAATTAAGATGGATTTAGGTTTGTAAATCGCCAATTCAAGTCAGAAATCTTTCCCGTTCGCTACGCGTCAGCCGGGTCTGACGAAAAGTTTTCTCAGATGTCCGCTGACAGAATCGTGAACTTAGAGCTTATCGTAATTCAAAATTTATGTCGGGGTGGGCAGAGCTGATGATAAATTCGTTACCCTTGTTGTGAAAATAGTGTATGCCAAGCTGTCTGCTTTCAGTCGGTATGTGATCGGACTCGGCGGCCTCAGCCAACACCAGCAGGCCTCTCCCAGATATCTTACCGTACACCATTTTCACAACAAGGATAACCAATAATATATTCAAATTGCCAAAGGGAAATTTTAGTTCTTTCAGGGGAATATCCGAACTATTTGATGAGTCCACTGATATAACAATAAAACAAGTGCTATCAATGTTTTTGTTCGTAAGACATGGCCATCATATGTATGTATGTGTTGCAATGACATGAGTTGTCATTAACGACAATTCAATTGTCATTGATGAATAATGACAAGTAATGCTTGTCTGCAAGAACGGCTTTCCAAACCTTCCTTTTTTGACCCCGTTTCTCCTTTATTTACCCATTTATTATAATGTTCACATACAAGGGGTACACCTTATGGTGTGCAATATGGGTTGGCAACTCCTGGGGGAACCCTAAGCTGGTGGGCACCCTGCTCGCATTATAAAAGAATGGGGATGCGTGGACCTGTCTATGGAAACCCTGCATCTAAAAGATCCCTTGGTCCTCTTTGGACTTGAAGGCTCTGCTCTATCTCTTCCTCTTTTTCTTCTTTCGCCTAGAATGATTATGCTTTGTCATTCTTCTTCAACAATGACAAGAACACTGTTTGGTAATATCTTATGAAACAAACTGACCTTTGTGTGTTGATGTGCCTTTAAACACGTTTTTTTAAAAATAAAATTTCAATTTCGCACACTGCTGTTTTTTTTATTTTCTATACAAGTAATATTTTCAATCACAAGATATGTAGAGATGCAATCTCAATTGTAATTGTGTAATTTATACTTTTCAATTATAAATTCATTCACTTATTCATACAGTGCACGTGTAGGTAACTATTCTGTTTGTTTTTCCTTAGGTGAAGCCCTTCTTATCGGCGCTAAGAACAGTATCTAGGAGACAGGTGGCCAGTTATGAACTGACCCGCCCCCTGGTGTTCCCCCTAAAGAAGGGGCTGGACGATGCGAGACCGGACAGGACAGCTACCGGAAGGGGGGAAGCCTCCTACACCCATCTCCACGACTCCGTGGTACTGCACTCTCTGGTTGGCACTTCCGGTGAGGCAAATCGCGCGCTCAGCGGGGGGCATCTCGTCAGCCAATCACAGAAGGAGAGGGTCACTGTACTCATGCTGACATGGTTTAATGCCAAACCTAAGCATGTCTTCAAATACACTGATTTCTACCTCAGACAAGGCTTGGACGTGATCGAAGTCAAGATGAAACCGTATATTCTCCTATCCCAAGTTCGGACCACGCCCATCATAGATGCTCTTCTGGCGTACCTTGCTAGCCAGGAGAGAAACTCCAAGCTGTTTTTCCATATCTTCTCCGGGGGTTGCTACACGTACACCCAGATGGTCATGAAGGCCAGAGGGATGGGACACTATGATGGCCTTCTGGGGAACATCTCTGGGGTGTTCGTGGATAGCTACGCCGGTGCCCGCAGCGCCGGGCAGGGCACCGCGGGTAGTCTGACCTCCCCGCCGCTCCTCCGGCCACTCCGGCCACTCGTAGGGATGCTGATGGACCTCTACCTTGATAACTTCCTTCCGGGGCACGTGAATAAAACACAGAGAAGTCTGGAGGAAAATACCATCAACGTGCCCTGGTGCATCAATTATTCCCCCGCGGACCCCGTGGGCAATGCAAGGGGCAACGAGGCCCTTGCCGAAGATTTGCGTAGGCAAGGGCTACCGGTCAAGCTCAAATCATGGGAGGACGCACCCCATGTTCAGATCCTGGCCAACTATCCAAAGGAATACATTCAAGCACTGGAGGATTTCATGATCAGTCTCAAACTGATCGAAAATAAGGGAAAAGATTAAATGAAAATTAATTCCAAATTATAAAACATAGGCTCCTGGCGTAATACATTCAGACAAAATTGCCTGTCGCAATGGTTTCAAATATACCAAGATTGAACTCTTATGTATCGTCAAAACTAAATATGCAATGTGGAATAAAGAGGAAAATCTTTCAAAAAAACACTCGACGTCAACCAATTCTCGCATCTTGAGGAGAGAGAGAGAGAGAGAGAGAGAGAGAGAGAGAGAGAGAGAGAGAGAGACCGCAAAGAAATTCACTTCTCGTTACGTATCGTCCCAAAGGCACCAACGCCGCACATTTGAGAGGCGACAAGCCAACCGCACATGGGATCTAATAGAGCTTCTAAAGAACATATGACCAACCGCTTAGCAGTTAGATGTCCTAACCAAAGGCAGATATAATATTTTGAAAATATTCTAAATCGCACATCACTCGTCAACTTTGAAAATATTCCCGAATTAGAGAAAAACGTCAAAAATATTAAATATGGATTGCTTAACGTGACGGAAAACAACTTTCGGCGTAGAAAATCTTGAAGGAGTGCTTGATGATTGCTACAATTCAATAGGTTAAGGTCATCTATGCATTTTAGATGTGGATGTGATGAATGTGCACTTCAATCAAAACTGTTCTAAAGTAGGCGTACGTTTAATCAATCCATTTCGTCAAATCATATTTGATCTTAGATCAATAAAAACAAGTGGGTATGATCATGAAACCAGTCGGTCAAACTAAACAACCAGGCTGCGGCGAATAGCCCAAAAGTTACGTTCTGTGCATGTCGGTGCGCAACTTTCTCTGTAATGTAAACGATATGAGAGCCCTCGTTGGTCTTTGTCTCCTAGTGATGTCACTCTAGGGGCCAGATCCGAGACCCCTCGGATAGCCAGGTCTTCACTATAGCGCATATAGTAATGTAATTGATCTCTCGCTACATATCCAGTATTTTATTCATCTAAGATTTAATGTTCAATTATGGTCATTCGCAATAAGTCGAGTTTTCAAAATGGCAAGAGTGCTTTATCCCTTGTGAATCCAAATTATAATTTTCCCTACATGTGTCTTATTGCAAATCATAATAGGGATTGCTGATCAAAATAAAGCACCAGGTTGTTCATGTTTGGCGATTTTGCAAGATTTTGGTCCATCACACTTATTAAACGTAACAAATAAATATTTGAGCACGCCAATTTAACAGCTGGGCTCTACTTTTAATGATTTTGATCATCTCGCATGCTCATACAGTGTCGACATTGAATTCATGCATTAAATGCCTGGGCAGCTCGGGTATAATACTCGACCGCACGCCCGATTGTCATCCAATTCCCTAGACAAGGATGCATGGATGACCTCACAACTGAGCACAATTTTGATTCGCAATCTACGTGGGTCAATGGCGTGCTTTGCTTATTTTCCTCACATACTATACATGTTTATTTTTACAACCAGGTACTGGCAGACGTCCGGTCGACTTAAACACGAATTAAATATCTGTACTGCATGCATGCTTGATTCTCTAGGTTATCTTACCACACACACCTATATACTGTACGTGTGTGGCATTGAAGTTAAGGTAGAACCCTACTCGATAAACGGGTCATTTTTAAAACTGATAACTGAGTGTAATTAAGACAATGGCACTTATGCTATTGTAAAGGTTACATCTCGTAGTTGCCGAATAATGGTAAATTTATCAATAAGTGCCTATTTTGAGGTAATGTGGCACTCTTAAAGAACATATCTCGATGGGTTTCGTTTTTTGGCAAAATGTCAAGACTCACCCTTTACTTAGAAAATTAGAGTTTATCATATGATCATTCATGTCTTTGGTTAGGTGCAAGGTCCTACCTCAACAGGGGATCTGCACGGTGAGTATCTTTAAAACATTTTAGAATGTTCCCATAAGCCTTAAAATTACTAACAGCACGTGGTTTACATAGTGAATGCTGATTTTCAGGTCCTGTCAGAATTCAACGTACCTGTGACATGACCCTGCACCTAGACGGGGTTCATATCTGTCATACTCTAAAATACAGGCTTCGAAGTATCATTATTCACTTTCAGCCAAAAAAATGAGATGAAGAAAGATTGGTCAAAATGATCTAGGCCGAAGGAATCTGCATGGTGAATGCAGACAGCCATGTCGTTTGGGACCAATTTAACAAGGAAGGCCCCAAGAGCCCCGCCCTTTGTTCTCGTGGTCGTACGACAATAGGACGTTGCTAGGTCGAGATTCGTGGCAGGTAACCACGTGCAATCGTTTGTTTTGATATCCATGCCTAGGGGCACCTAGTGGTGATGATCTTGCTGTACTAAATTATCACCTTAATTGAGCAAAAGCGGCGGAGAGTAAAATGCGCCATCTATGGGTCATTGGCAATACTACATGTACATCAGTGTAGGGAGAATGGCATATGATTCATGTTGTATTAACTTGCCATGCTTGGCATGTAAGAACTTGCCCGCCGACAAACAAATAGCATTTGCACGGCATTGCATTTATTATGATATCAATGTGCATTGCATGTACATGTACAGTCATACCTGTATTAGGACACCATTATCATCACTATTTAACTGTGAAATCTATCTGTATGTGGAACGTTGATTTTTATATTCAACTTGTTATGAGGATAAAGTTTTAATATATACTTGCCATGTACAAATTTTCACTTGCCATGGTAAGTGGGCATGCTTACTTAATTATTTAATTAAGGAGGGAATTATGGGGATTTGATTAAGGAGGGAACATGGGGGATTTAGTTAAGGAGGTGATACAGGGAATTTAGTTTAATTAAGGAGGGAACACAGGGTATCTAATCAAGGAGGGAATTAGGAGGATTTAGTTAAGGAGCCTGGAGGTAATACGGGGAATTTCATTAAGGAGGGAATACAAGGGATTTGATTAAGGAGGGAACATGGGGGATTTAGTTAAGGAGGTAATACGAGGAATTTAATTAAGGAGTGAGTACAAACTTAGTTTATCAGTGTGTTGTTGGTCTGCAAGTAAAGTGTGGCCATCTAGCGGCCACGAGGGAAACTAAATAGTTATTGGACGACTTGTGGCTGAACATGAAAATGAAGCACTATATTTTACCTTGGTGCCATTACTGCCATACTTGGCTACATATGAGTATTTGTTTTATATCTCTAATCTAGCTTAATTCAGAGTTAAGTGTATATGTTTTTACTTATTTCAACCTATTCATTTGAAATACAAAATGAGAGACTTTATGTTCACGAATCAACTTTGAAGTGAAGTCAATTCAAGCATATTTGACAATCTGCCGCAGCTTAGAGGTTATTATGCCCGGCTCTCATGTAGGTGGACAAGATTCAAGTCTCTGAACCTCACATTGTTTGGTGCACATTTTCTTTATTTAACTTTTTACTTTGTATACTACTGTATATATGTTTGTTCTTTAGTTGACCTAACATGTATTTTGATTTGTAATTGATTTGTATATGTATCTTTTTTAGTTACTCTACACTCAATATACTATATGTATATATCTAACTGGCTCAGGTCGTTTATGCATTTTGAATGTGGATGTTATGAATGTACACTCCGTTCAAAAATTATCTATTGCCACGTGCGTTTTTATCAATCAATTTAATCAAATCATAATCAATAAAGAGTAAAAACTCTGCCAGTATGCAGATGACACTTCGATTTTTATAAGAGCTAGTGAAAAAAATATCTGCTTAACTATACTCCACAGGTTTTATGTACAGACTGGTCTCAGGATCAGTATTAGCAAAACAAAAGTCATACGTATATAGGCACCAACAGATAATCCCATCAAATCTATTGTAGGGAGAATAATCTGGAATGGGTTAATTATTTTGTATGTTTGGGGATATCTCAAAACTAGAAAATATAACAAAGATATATAGAGAAAGATACATAGAGGAACATAGAGGAGAATATCGAGCACATCATTATGCAATGTACGAAACATGATCAAATGAGAAGGAAGCTAACACGTCTCATTGAAGATTACGATAATGTAAATCAGACTACGATAGGTCAATCAGAAGAGATTCTTCTGTACGTACTAGGTAAATATATCGATGGTGTTAACGATAACGTTAAAATGGCTTTCTGGTATGAGACTGGCCAGATAATCAGCAAAGTTTATGAAGAAACCGTACGTGACAGGAGTGGTATTGGCTAAGTGATTTCATGACCTTCTCGGACACAGTGACCTTAAGTCACTACGCTATATTAACTATTCTGCCCTCTGAGAAAGGTAACACACCTAATGCTGGCTTTTTGCTATCGTGTATCTGTCCCTGTTCCTATGCTGTATGCTCCTTATTTGAAGTATGGAAGAGGTTCCATGTGGTAGACAAAACCTATAGAGTAACCTTAAGTCTCACAGAGATATCTAGCTTTATTGCGTTTTTATGCATTAAGTAAAAAAAAATCGTGTATATCGTAAATGGCAGAACTACGTTGTAATCCAATCTTATAAGAATATCATATTTTTTTTTGTATATAGTTTATATTACCGAGCGGGGTGTCTTATAGAACAGTCTAATCCCCCTCTTTACAATTTAAGGTTCTGTATAGCATCTACGATCTAGATCTCTTGTTGCGCCGATCTATCTTATAGAGACCATATACAATATGCTGAGTCTCAATGTATTACCTTTGTTCCACTAACATAGTTTAATCTTTCGGTTGTTCTGTTTTTTTCTTATACTTCTCATGTAACTTTAATTGTAACGAGTAGTTATTTACGTTATAGTTTTTGGTTTATGTCGTTACGCAGTTTATACCTCGTGAGGGTCCGTTATGATCCCACTTATGCAAGGTTTTTGCTCACCCTTGACGATGTTGCTTTATTAATCCTGTAAGACACGCCCAATACGTGGGAAATGCGGAGTAGCAGACACTACTCTAGCTTCTGTAATCTCCTATACTGCCAGCACGCATAAGTGTTATATGCAGATTAACTGTTTATTAGTTTGGTGCCTTTTCTTGTTAGTAGCACCTATTACGTTTAATTTAATGTTATTTCTTTTCCTGTATTCTGATGTCGTATTGTATATGACTGTGGAGAACGCATAGAGAAACTTCGATATATGTTCACTTTTGTAACTTGATTTACAGCCAATAAAGAATATATATAAAAATCTTTCCTGCTTGTGTGCAACCTTATGTGAGAGTTTTTTTTTAATAGTTTGTCTCTTACTCTGTTCATTTATGGCATAGACAGTCACAGTTGATCTGATTATGAGGATAACGCTGTTTGGTTTAACATATGTTACAACCTCAAAATTCGCCGATATTCACAAATTAACCCCATAAAACACCTTAACTCTTTTAAGGTTTAAGCGCCCTATCTACCCTATTGTAAGAGCGTGTTTCAAGATCTAAGATCATCCCACATTTGTCGCTGTGGCCATTAGAGAAGCCAATATATTTACATTTAGCCCATTAAAGCTTCATTGATTATATCCACATCGCCATAAGATAATTTCTCTCAAATAAATATGCCGAAAACGGTAATCCTTAATGGCAAGAAAACTTTTTTAAGAGTGCACCAAGACGAAACATATAAAAAAGTACCTTAACGTAATTACACATATCTGTAGGTATGACAGATCAATGGGTATTTTGGCATTAATTATGTTAACATGGTAAATATTTGCAATGTTGGTTTGAATGGTAGGAGCATGATGTTATGGGGAAGCAACACAAATCTAGACATTCAGACAAAAACCTGAGAGAGGGGTTGAATTCATAGCATATGTAATATCCAACATTTCCCCAAACGATATTCAGTATGTATATGGTATTCCACTGTGGTTTAATAGCAAGATGTATGAGCTGATGAATGTCAAATGGATGAAATACGGGATACACCTGATGTCAGATATATAACAGAAAATCTGAAGATAATCAGCCCAACAAAACTTGAAAAAAAAATTGCAAAACAAATTATTTAGGATACGGAAATGTTAAATACCATGTGGAAAAATAACTGCAAAGTTGTTAACCCACTTATGTTACTTCATATAAGAGAAAACTGGACCATTAACACATTTTTATCAAGTAATCAATATTGATTCAAATAGGGGGGGGGGGTTACAAGCTATAAATAACTGTAATTAGTAACAAATATCATTAATAAATGGGAAGATAAAACAGGACAAAACTTGAAGAAATGGCAAATGCCTTTATTTTAAGCCACAATCACTAAACAAATGTCAATATTTACATCACTTACATTCAATTCATAATCTTACCTAACAGAAATGCTACACAATCTGAACTCTATGATAGGAAAAGTAGGCCTGATGACAGATATCTGTATTATAACCAAAATATCCACTATGGGACAGAAAGGACCAAACTGTACACTGGCCCTGTATCTCTGCATAATCAAAACTTTATGGGTCAGGGAAAAGCTTGCTAGGATACAAAACATTTGAAAAGTTAGAATGACATTGATAAGACCTCTAATGACCTTTAAATGATCTCGAAATCCATGTTTTCATCTTATCTATATTATTCAGTTATTGCCCCCTAATATTATGACAATGAAATGCAAACTGCTCCCCCTCATCATCTTTTACATCATTCTCTTGTATATATTTTCAAGATAATCTGCTCAAAAAAAGCAATTTTTGACCTTTTTTATGAAGCATGATATGAAAATATATATTTGCCTATTTTATGACAAAAACAGCACGCCTACAAAGACGAAGTCATAAATAGGTAGATCTCAATGAGTAGATATGTTTTTTTTAAAAAGACCACCCCAATATCTGCTTTCGTTGCAGATTTATGCCCTATTTTTGATATTAAGGATGACCTTTGATCAAGATGGCTGCCACAGAGAGTAGCTATAAGAAAAGTCAGTTGTGCACTTTTTGTACCAATTTCTTTGAAAATGATGCCTTTCTCAAAATCGTATTTTGGCACAATTCTGCAGAGAAAATATATGTGATTGAAAGCGGGACATGCTGAAAAAATATATATGTTGTAAGGTCATTTGAAGGTCATACAAGGTCAATCTGGGTCATGTGAATTTAATATTTTTTGTATCCCATTGGCTAAAATTGGGAGAATATGAAAATGAATCACAAAGATATGCCCATACATGCTATCCAGTGTACAATTTGGGCTATTTGGCCCCATGGTGATCTGTGTGACAAAATACTGAAACACTCGGAAACTGCATCTTATCAATGTGGTATTCGTTTCGTTATTGTCAACAGTTAAGTACATATTGCGAAAGAGGCGGTAAGAAATGCACATCTTTTCAAGCATGATTCGAATACGTCCCTTAGTTTCAAGGGCACCATAGACAGTCCTGCACGACGCCATACATATGTATAGCGACCACGCAACCCGTCTCTTCTCGTCCTCTTGTATGAGAGCAGGGCATCATAATAACTCAGCCACAGCGGATTGTCAAACATGCATGACTCACTTCGTAGTTGATTAGTGAATTTTTTTTTTCTCATTTTGTATTTCAAATGAATAGGTTGAAATGAGTAAAATGTATATATTATCTAAATTAAGTAGATTATAGATATAAAACGAATAGTCGTATAGACCTAAGTAGTGATAAGTGCTCCATTTTCCATCCTGATTGTTCGTGTTTAGCAAGAGTTCATTTAACAACTCTTTAGTATCTGTCGTGACCACTAGATGGCCACACTTTACTGGCAGACCAGATAGACTAAAAAAACACGCCGATAGACTAAATTCGTATTCCTTCATTAATTAAATCCCCCCGTATTCCTTCCTCAATCAAATCCACCGTATTCCCTCCTTAATTAAATCCCCCTGTATTCCCTTCTTAACTAAATCCCCCGTATCCCCTCCTTAATTAAATTCCCCGTATTCCCTCCTTAATTAAATCCCCCGTATTTCATCCTTAATGAATGCCCCTTATTCCCTCCTCAATTAAATCCCCCGTATTACCTCCTTAATTAAATGCCCCATGTTCCCTCCTTAATTAAATCTCTTGTACTACGTCCTTAATCAAATGCCCCTTATTCCCTCCTTAATTAAATGCCCCATGTTCCCACCTTACTTATATCCCCCGTATTCCCTCTTTAATTAAATACGCCATATTCCCTTCTAAATTGAATCCCTTTATTCCCTCCTGAGGTAAATTCCCCGTATTCCCTCCTTATTGGTACATTCATATAGCATATGCGATATAGTTTCTAGTTTACCGCATTCTTCATTGCCAATTATTTTGCAGAGAAATAATGTTCTCCTGGTCATGATAGTCCTATGTATTATTTGCCAATTGAAACCACGAATGCACCTTTTTCTCTTTTCAACAAGATTGCGAGAGACATGGCTTTATATTTTGAACGTGGTAGCATTTAGAAAAAAATGTGATCCCACTCCCTCTGTATTAACCTCTTGTTACCCTTGCTCATATAATTTGGAGTTATATTTGTGGATAGGAGCTCAGTTGCAAACAAAATTCATGTTTTTCCAGATATCTTATCCCAAAACCCTACTCCCTGCTGGAAAGGTACTTTTCAGGATGCTTAACATATTCCTCACAAGACCTTTCAGACAGGATATACTTTTTATATGCTGAGTTTTAAAATAACGACAGGGTAGAGGAAAAGCTACGGCATAGAAATTAACCCCATAAGCTACCTTAACTCCTTTGCATGGAGAATGCACAAAGCCTAAAATCACTCATCATCACCTGCAGGAATAGCGCTATGTGTACACTGGGAGACGAAGGACTTTTATATCTAACACAAATTACATTAGTCAGCCAAATATTTGAAGTACATGTGTATTGATTGCTTATGTCAATCAGATATAGGAGAACAGTTGCGAAATGGAGACGATGTAATAATTATTAACTGAATATCCAGAAAACATAACCTATTCAGAATGGTAATGTTGGAAATTTAACGAAAAGGGGGATTGTTATATCTAACATCAAGAAAGCCATTGGAAAAATGTTGTAGTCAAGCTACACAAAATAGAGAGTGAGGATGTATCAATATAAACTTGAAACAACCTCAAGAGAGCCAGAGGAAAATGTTGATGTACCAACAATATCAACTTCAATATTCACCAAATTAGAGAATGTAGCTCTCTCAGTAGCGACATAAACCTGAAACAATATCTAGAAAGCCAGTGGAAAAATGTTGATGTATCAACAAAATCAACTTCAAGCTTCGACAAAATAGAGTGTTGATCTATCAACATATACCAAAGCAACATGAAGAGAGCTATTGATGCTGTTGATGTACTAACAAGATCAACTTCAGGCTTTACCAAGATAGACAGTGTTGATGTATCAACATATACCCAAAGCAACATCTAGAGAGCCAGTGAAAAAATGTTTATGTATCAACAAAAACAACTTCAAGCTTCGCCATAACATAGAGTGTTGATGTATAAACACAAACCTGAAACAACATCAAGAAATACTATTGTTATTCTATTAATGCATTATTGTATTTCAACAATTTCATGATTATTATTACAATCCTCATCCACTTACTATTACATTAAGTTGATAGATAAAAATGTATGTTTTCAGTGTACTCCGATGCTAATCTGGTTGATGGAACAACCTTTTTTCACTTTATCTAAGCAGTTTTAATATGATTGTGTTGATAGTGAGACACCACAATGTGCCCCAACACTACTTGAACTGTTGACGGCTACTTTTCCCATAGAACATATAAAAAAATGTTATGTTTTTTTTGGACGCATGGATGGATATATATATATATATATATATATATATATATATATATATATATATATATATATATATATATATATATATATATATATATACAATTTATATTTATATATATATATATATATATATATATATATATATATATATATATATATATATATATATATATATATATATATATATATATATATATATATATATGACAATACATGTACTGCATTTGTGTTGCCCATCCACAATATGGCTTAAAATGAATCATTGTCAGATCCTGGCAAATGTGCTACCAAATTGAAGCACTTAACTGTGGATGTTCATTCATGTGTAGTTGGGGAGTTTCACTTGTTGCCAGTTGGTAGCTAAGATAAAAGGAGCAGATTCCAACCAGC
Organism: Maea johnstoni; assembly: GCA_963942565.1. Classification (NCBI taxonomy): domain Eukaryota; kingdom Metazoa; phylum Annelida; class Polychaeta; order Spionida; family Magelonidae; genus Maea; species Maea johnstoni. The sequence goes on from OZ012700.1 coordinate 33,577,537, forward strand.
TTCAACCTTGTTTCTCACTGCTGGTACTGAAGATAAGGTGGGCTAACCTGATAGCTGGCTTATCGAAGCATGCAATCCTGCCTGACCCATCTGCAATGGATTGGCTGGAGAATCGTGGGATTTTGAAAGATGGACATTACATCTAATTTAATTTTGGAGTAGGTGAAAGTTACCTTTTTTAATAAATGAATTTCTGTGACAAAGAAGCATATTTTGAAGTATAAGAGTATTTTAGTTTGAAACTCCTTACAACCTTAAAGTTATTATATTTGTATCTACCAAAAAACTGATATCAATCAAAACTAGTTCTTTTTATGGGAAGAGTTTATATTATCTAGCAGAATACCATAAGAAGTATCCTTTCAGAGGAGAGAGTAGACAAATAAAAATAACAGTAACTTAAACATTAAGCCATACTGTGGATAGACAGCGCATTTGCCTCGTTATTTTCAAAGGACTATATTCATACCTAAATATCCTAAGTCAAATAGAAGTGGCATGAATTGATCAAGAGTAAGGAAAATTTTAATAACCATACTAAAGTCTATAGGTGTATTCACTTGTAATAAATCAAAATCATATAACAATTTCCCCTCTGCTTTTGATTGATTCCTGACTCCCGTTGGCATGGCAACTACTGAAACTACCAAAACTACACATGAATGAACTCTCATGACTGAGAGCTTTAATTTAATACCACATTTGCCATGATCCAACACTGATCTGAAAAAAATGACACATTATGCAAATTGACATACACAAAAGTGTCGAAATCACCCAAAAAATGCTGATTCCGCCCATAACCTGGCTCCCGCCGTTTGTAAGAAATGAATTTTAAGTTTTACACAAAATATTAACCCAAAAACCTCTTTCAAACCTTTCGGCCTCAGATGGTTAAATAAGAGTGACTGGGCTACAGAACCATGTTATTTTAACGAAATGTACCTCACTAGATACTTTTAGCTGGAGTCATAATTATTATACCTGTCTTATTGTCTCATTTTATAGCTTAATAGATTAATACACACATCGACATTTGCGCTTATATCTTAAATGAATAAAAGTTTGTTTTTATTTATCTAAGCTTTTATTGATAATTTTTAAATTTGCGAAATACTTGAACAGAGAAATACATACTACTCTCAGCTTGAAGTTAAGTTGCTGATCGGTACGTGGTTAAACTTTCTACTTCAAATAGTTCGTCAAACATGCTTTTGCAGAAAAAAATGTTATCAAAAATTGCAGTGTGTTTTGAATCGCTAAAAGCATGGAATGGGTGAATTTCCGCTTCGTATTAGCCATCATCACGCACAGGCGAGCCCGCATCAATCACCTCATTATTATTCAAGATGGCGTCCTCCTACCTTTGTCTGCTGGTCGCTATGGCGATGAAAATGCACATGACCCTGCGTATGCGAATTTGATCGACCAAGTGTGTAGTGAGTAGTGTTAGTACTACAACCATCACGACACACATCGATCTACGCCATTTTGACTCGAGAGATACGAGCTGATAAGACCGAGCGAGATAGAACGTGAGTGACCATCCTGACTGGGAGTCTAAGGGGTACCGAATCCAGGTGGATAGAAAAAGAACAGGATTGCCTAGCAGTACAAGAACAGGTAGGAATTGAATGGTGTTGATGTATCGCTGCGGTCACTTGCTATGTAGGTCATGTTCTATTCAGGTACAGGGAAGGTCTGCTGTATACATGCAGCATACCTGTCAACCCCAGACAAGAAAAAAACAGGAGATTTTCTCACGCGGCAGTGCCTCTACCATATACGTTAGTTTACCAACTTCCCACCAGGTGCCGCACATGTATATATAATTTACCAACGTCACACCAGGTGGCTCCTACCTAATGTAGTGCCAATACTCTCAACTTAACATCACTTTTCCCACCATTTCCTATAGATATGTCCACTTTACACACTTTGCAGAAGGCGTGAACATCTCCCAGTTTACTTCTTGTGATATCTGGATACTCTTGTGCAATTTTATCACTAAATTTGCACATCTATTTTGCTCTTTTACGTGGAGGTGAATTTTCCTTATCAGCCATTTTTTTCTTAATGTTATGATGCTAGACCAGCATGCACCTCTTTCTACTTCTTAAAATTCAGCTTAATATCAATTAAAACATATCTACTGCTAAAAATAGGAATGGTTATCTAGGCTAATTGCAACTTCTGGGCAAGCTGGGTTCAATTAGGTCAACTGAGTATTGTTTAGGCAGGCTAGAAGAGATGAGTTGCATGCTAAGCTACATAGGAGTTTAAGTAGATCTGGGCTGAACTTGAGGAAAAACAGGAGATTATAGTCGCTTTAGACTGGTTTTCTAGAAAAACAGGAGAAAAACAGGAGACAAGTAAAAAACAGAAGAAAAACAGGAGGCAGGTAAATTGAAGTCCAAAAAACAGGAGACTCCTGTTAAAAACAGGAGACTTGACGGGTATGATGCAGGGTTACTGCAAACAACACGTAGCGATTTCTCAACAATCAGTGATGCATTCTATAGTGCTCAGGTCCCGAGGGTCGGATTCCCAAGGGCCGGGATATGAGCGGGTAGGGGGACATTTTTGTAGTCAAAACTGAGTTGTTGTTGTATTCCATTGACTAAGGAATCAGAATCTCCCTGTTTGTACTAAGGGTAAAATGGGCTGCTAAGGGGTTTTCAACCCTTTCGACCCCGCCCCTCAGGGTTTTATCCCGCATTGCCACATGCCCGTTTACGTTCGTTCCGTATGGGTAGGGTTTGTTTTGATAGGGAGGTAGATCCACCAGGGGTGTCCAGATTTTGAAATCTTGGAGGTACAAGTGTAATGATGGGTGGCTATGGTGTAAACCATTTTAATTAAGTACAGTTTTAATTTTCATCCGAGTCGCTCATACCACGAATCTCAACCTTGTCAGAGCCCCAGTAAATTGGGGTTGACAAGTATACAGGAAGAGGCAGAAGACAGACAATTGGTCAAGGAGCACAGCAATATTTGGTGGGCGCAGTTTGATTATCAGTTTTATTCACTATCACCAGGTGACACTACCATATTCAGTCTTCTTACCAATAATAAACACCTATATCAATCAATAGGTGGTATCAATAAAAAGAGTTTGAGCCATAGCAGTCGTTTTAGCAATGATAATGAACAAACACATACATCAATCAATAGGTTGTATCAATAAAAGGAGTTTAAGCGTTTTCCAATCAATACAATCTGTATGTACAAATTGAAAGTGAAACATCCAGTAGACTCGTTCGATCATGCTTCCCAAATATTTAGAGTTAACGAGTGATGGAAAGTTTTGGTTTGTCGCACGTTTTGAGGCATCTGTCGCACGCTGGTGCGACAATGCGACGGTTGGACACCCTTAGTCCACCTCATTTATTGTATGGACATTTCTTGATAAGGCATTCATAACTCTGAATTATGAAGGAGGACCCTCGAACTCCGGCATCCGTAACGGAGAGACGGGTAGGTTTGTTTTTCTCATTTTAATATACTTCAGGTATGCTTAAAATGAGGAAAACGCCCCTATGATACTTCTGTTTTACTAAGAATCAAGGACTAATATCAGAAAGGGGAACTTTTTATAATCAGCATGTGGTGTTTGTTTTAAAGGTATGTTCAGTGAAAGCAGGTGCTTTCCCGTGCAGATACAGTCGAACCTCGGGATGTGAACATCCCTGTAAAGTGGACACCCTCACTATAGTGAACAGGCTTTTCAGTCCCAAAATGTTTTCCTCTAATTAATCATGTAATGCAGCATATGTATTGTGGACACCACGCTAATGTGAACAACCCTTCCAATGTGGACACTATTCACGGTCCCAAATTCACTTTCTACCCCCCACTTAGGTGGACATTCATTTGCTTCCAGGCTATAGATTATTTTAGTTGTCCTTGTCCTGCTTTGATGAACCATGAACCCTTTCCTTCCCTTTATATATAGAGCTATTAACCCATATGCTACTGGTGGCTAATTTGGCCAATACAAAATTATGCGAAACACCTGAAAAGTGACTAAAACCCTGGCACATGGGTCTTAACCCGAGAGTACTCAGCGAGAGCTATCCAATGAATACCAACATGACAGGGTTTAGATGTTTTTCAATAAACTTTGTACCCTTGTGCTTTGGTCGAAAATAGCCTCAGAATTGGAAGGGTTAATAGTAGTTGGAGAACATATTTTAAAATTTGTATCGTTTTGAATAGATTTTGCCTGACAATTACTATAGCTTAGTCTATATATCTAGATGCTGCTGCTCCCTCATATGAGTATATGTATTGAAGCTCTCTAACAACAAAAACAGTTAAATCTTTTAATGTTTGTTTGGTCTCCAATATATGTGACAGACAGGTTTTATACTGTAAACAGGTAACTATTTGTATAATTTCTAATGTACTAGTATTTATCCCATTATATGAACGAAAAAGCTGAATTGTCTAAAATGTCAGGTCCCTAGGCTCCTCAATTATAAACTGATGAGGTTACCAGCACTGGTGAGGGGTTTGATATTTTTGTTATTACATCATCCTGCACCAGTTATTGCTATAATCACAATTAGGGATTAGAGGGGGGCCTCAATCTAAATAAAACAGAATGAATATCAATTTGGAAATTGAGTCAACTGAGGATCCAACACACACTCACACTGGCCCATAGCTGACCGCCCAAACTCTTTCAATTCCATTTGATTTGTCCATACAAAACAATCAGTTAAAGTGTAAATCCCTCTGTTTTTGTTCAGTTTACTTTGATATGGATATAAAACACATTACATCCCTGTTGGAAGAGGCATATTCGAATAACGAGTCAAAACAATTAACAATGTAACATCCAATTGTATACTGTAAGTCTGGAAATAGGTGCGTGTGTGTAATAAGTGCGTTTTTTACCTCACACACGCTACGCACTTATTTCCAGTCGCCAAAAATCCATATGTTTAGTTCAGCATACAGGAATGATGATAAACGCAAAAATAACAAGTAGCAAAAATCTGAAAAATAGAAAAAACGCAAAATTTCATGACGCACTTAATACCAGTTTTACAGTATCTAGGCATAACAAATGCAGTAGTTTTTAACAACAAGAAAACTGGCTGGAAGATTTCTGTCTCTTCCACTAAGGTGTGCGATAAATGCTATATAAATACTGCATAAACAGTTCATCACAGTAGTCGGGATGGCCCTAGGGGCTACGGGCATGTACCAATTAACCCCTATGCTGCTGCTGGCTAATTTGGTCAATAGAAAGTAATGCGAAAAAACCACAGAAAAATGAAGTAAACCATTGCAAATGGGTATTCATCTGATAGGACTTAGCAAGATCTTTACTATGAATACCAACATGGCAGGGTTTAAAAGATTTTCAAAGCTTTCAGCGTTCTTGTGACTTTGATGAAAGCAGCCTCAGCATTGAAAGGGTTAAACACAATGACCCCGCTTTGCTTACTGGAAAATTCTCTTTGTGGTTCGTATATCAAGGGAATAATTAGAAGGTATAGTCTAATCTGGATCTCATTATGTTATTTTCCCTTAGGAAATCTATAGACTAAGAATAGACTGATATTGCCATGGACTTAGTTGGTCGTGTGGTCCTGGTCTGACCAGGACTGACCAGGTTAGTCTCTCGTAGGTCAAACTTGACCATCCATGGTTCTTGCTGTGTCATATTTGTACAATTCTGTAATGGGTGAGACTTTGATGATAACATTTTCTTATCTTATCTTATCTTATCTTAGTACATGTACTACTTCCAATGGGTTAACTACTCCACTGACTGGTAGAAGACGGGAGCTGCCCCGATAGCCGAGTAGTCAAAAACGTTGCAATTGCAACGTTGAACCCTTATGCTGATGATGGCTTTTTTGGCCGATACAAACTGATACAAAGAAAACCTGAAAATCACTGAAACCCTGGCACATGGGTACTCATCAGATAATACTCAACAAGAGCCAACAAAAGCCACCGATGAATACCAACACGACAGGGTTTGGATGGGTTTCAAAAGTCTTTATGTCCTTTTGTCATGGACGAAAGTAGCCTTAGCATTGGAAGCGTTAAGCCGGTGCCTCTTACAATTGTCAGTATGGTGGAGCATTCGTCTCGGACTCAAGGCATCTGAAATATTAACAACAACAACAATAATAATAATAGTAAAAATAATAATATACATGTTATACTATTACAATATAATCTTGATTGGTAAGCGTATGGCTGAATTCCTCGCTCGCACACTAACAAAATGTAACTACTAGACGGGAACATTGATTTTAGAAGGTTTAGGGGGGGGGGGGGGGGCGGTACAGGCATAACATGGGCAAGTAGCTTACTTTAACCGATCTCATCAACAGTGTTAATTAGACCACGCAACCATGAATAGAACTCATGAAATATATCAACGTTTGAATCTAATTTATCTGATGAGCTGGTGCTAAACCGACAGGAACAAGAACTTTCAGTCAAATATTTCCTGAAATAATGCTTCGTGATGAAACTATTTTCATTAAGCGCCCCATTGAGAAAGGTTTAATTTAAAACCGGATATTGGATTGGTTGTTACTGTAACCAGGTGAGGAGGAAGATGCGATTTGTCGATAAGGAAATGGAATTAAAATAGATGTCGGAAAACTAACATCGCTAAGGAGTTGTATGTATAGATACATACATACAACCATACATCCATACATACATACATATATATATGTAAATACATAAAACATAATACATACATACATACATACATACATACATACGTACATATAACATACACGAACACATACACAACCATGCAATTCTGATTTGTGAGATCGTTCCTATTTTACACCAGCTTTTTTTGGCGTGTTTTGAGATGGTATGTATGTATGTATGTTTGTATATATATATATATATATATATATATATATATATATATATATATATATATATATATATATATATATATATATATATATATATATATATATATATATATATATATATACATATTCACAGCTGTACACGGTCACTCTGCGTACAGTTGCATCATCTTGGTGCGGCCAGTCGTGACGTGTCGTATGCATAGTCGCGCAGCCATGACTTTATTCCGTTGCCATGGTAAATAATCGGTTGTCACGACCCCGCCCTAGATTTGCTTTGTCACAGCAGACTTATCACCGTGGAGTAAGTGTTTTATACCCACAGCGCAACTCGTGTTTTATGCCAACAGCGCAACTCGTGTTTTATGCATGCTAGAATCAACGTTTTATGCATGCTAGAATCAACAGGTATCATTCGCTAAATAGCATCAATCTGTTAAAGGATATGTTTAACCAATTAGCCAGAAGCCAAAAAGGGGTGTCACTATTTTGATCACTTTTATGTAAGTCGAACATTCCAACCGATGCAGGGTTTTTTAACAAATGGAGTTTCCAAAGTGTACATTTATAGAATCGAATAAAAAGTTGTGTTGGTGTCTAACAGATTTTGAGATGTTAACTTATAAACATGTAGACTTAGTCAAGCCCATCTATATGCATCGCTCTTAAGTTTTAACAAGGTAACTGCAGTGTCACCAGTTTTGATATTTTAAATTCAATTACTCAACTCCTTTCTGCCAAGTTCGACTGCATCTTCTATAGGCAGTGCATGGAAATGTAATAGTAGCCGGGGCATGTGAGAAGGTTGCCAGTGACTAGGATTTGGGTGGTAAGTTTCGCCGGGCACTGCAATTTCCACTTACTGGCTAGTCACGTTTTACCTGCCATGTGGCAGAAAAGGTAACGCGAAAATTTTTTCCCAAATCCAAGTTGATATAGTAATTAGTAGAGGAAACCTGAACATCGTGGGAAAACTAAAGACTACTCAGTAAGTCACTGGTGACATTCCCACGTGCCAGGAGCCGGATTCATATCCCGAACCCCATCCTCTGTCGAAATTCGGTGTGCAGTCGGTACTCACTGACCGTTCAGTCAGGGATGAAACAGACGCACCTTCCGCATTCTTGACCTACTTTTTTCATAGTCCCCTATCACCATATAAGGAAAATTATTCTATATTTGGAGTTGAGCTTTTTATAACGAATAACCAGTTGGCACAGGGAGTAAACTTACAGGACGTCCCGAGCAGTTTTCTTTCATTACAGGATCACGTAACTATCTCAGGAACAAGGTAAGAACGAATGTGTCATTTCCAGGGATTTTGGAACTAGTTTTCAAAAGTGAATTTTGTTTCGATTGCAAATTGGAATTCATGATGATTGACGTCAAGCGGTCTAGAACATGTCGCGATGAGATACAGAGACGAATAGGTACCAAGGTAAGATAAGATAATAGACAATAGACGGTCATCCTTGACCTACGAGAGAAATGTGCATGTGTATTGCAACCAAGCTATTCTTTTCAAAGAACGCTAGCTACTTTTGTAGGAAAGATGGATACCGGCCTGGCATATAAGAGACTTGCCAATGACTTGGGGTTAGGCGGTGGTTTTTGCTGGGTACTCCGGTTTCATACACCGCTCACAACTGGCACGTCACGACTTTGCCGCAATAGTACAGAAAAAAATGACGAAAATCGAAATTACGTCTCTCACCACTGCATGGGTTTGAATCCCGGCCTAGGCATGTGAGAAAGTTGCCAGTGACTTGGAGTTAGGCGGCGGTTTGCGCCGGGTACTTCGGTTTCCTCCATTACTTACAACTGGCTAGTCACGAATTAGCCACAATATTGCACAGATGTGACGAAAAACGAAATCCCTAAAAAAAGAGAATTAGACGAAATGCTAAAACGTACCTTTAGTCCTAAGTCACCATTATAGCCCTTTACTGGGTTACCGTAAACATCAGAGAGTAATTGCACTATAAGCCATTACACAATTTCATCCATATTTTATGATTGATCTGTCGATAAATCCACAGTAACAACAGGCAGTAAACGAAAACCTGACATTTCACTGACATTACTATGGAAAATAGTTCACTCAGAATTGTTAATATCATTCATCTGTTCATTGCGCATGCGTGTGATATTTGCTTTGCGTGTATGGGTTGTATTCATATCCCAATCAAAACAATACTCCCAGCATGTTTTGTTGTGTTATGACGTCATGTCTACATGTTTAGTATTGTCGTCCTCGAGTACTTTGAGGGAGACAATTGCTGAACTACACACTGACTGCGTATAAGCCTGTTAAGAACATTCAAGTCCAATTCCGGTTAGGGAAATTGGCGCTGAATAATCTGATCATGAGTCCAAGGTCGGAAGTCCATCAGTGCATTGCAATTAGCATTGCACGTTGATATTCCTACTACTTACAGACATTTTCCCATTAAATAGCTAATGTTAACAAATTTTAATATTATCCAGCGAAAACCGCCGCCAAACGCCAAGTCACTGGCAACTTTCTCACTTTCCCCGGCCAAGATTCGAACTCAAGTAGGAATGGGAGACAACAGTCAGTGGCAACGCCTTAGAACGCTCTGCCATCAGGGCAGGCCCTTCAAAACAATGAGCCCTTTATATACTTGACTGCAAATATCCCTTAAGTAGCCATTAATACTTGCTGCGGGAAAGAGAAGCCTGACAATAACTGTCTTCACTTATGTTCCTCATTAATATATCCCTAGCGTTCCCGGTTATGCAAATAAACCAATATTGATCTGTTTGACATCGTAGGAAATGCTTTTACAGCCACATGACCTCAGCAGTGGATATAATGAGTAAAAAACGATCGAGATTATATAGAGTAATTGCATTCTGGGGTCTAGGACAATAGAGTAGTGAGATCGGTGACCTGATGTAATATGATATTTTGGATCTTTGGATTAATTGGGTTCTGTGTCTTAGAAAATACCGCTAATGAGGGTATGAGTTTCAAAATCAGAGAATTGCACCTGAGCATAGCCTTTGCCAAAATTTTGAAACTGTTAAATCCAAAATTTTAAATCCTAAAAACTTATAGTATCCTATCATTTAATAGGGATCACAACTTATCTAAGTAAAAATGATAAACACAACTACAGCATTAGCAGCAGCAGTAGGAGCAGCAGCAGCAGCAGCAACTGTAGTAGTAGTAGTAGTAGTAGTAGTAGTAGTAGTAGTAGTAGTAGTAGTAGTAGTAGTAGGTAGTAGTGGTAGCAGCAGCAGCAGCAGCAGCAGCAGCAGTAGTAGTAGTAGTAGTAGTAGTAGTAGTAGTATCAGCAGCAGTAGTAGTGAGTATCAGCAGCAGTACTCTCAAGCTGTTACCTTCAAGCCCTGATATTCCTGGAACTAGGATGAAGCTGTGCCAAGTCGTAGTAGTAGTACTGTAGTAGCATTAGTAGTAGTAGTAGTAGTAGTAGTAGTAGTAGTAGTAGTAGTAGTAGTAGTAGTAGAAGTAGTAGTAGTAGTAGAGAGTAGTAGCAGTAGTAGTAGTAGTAGTAGTAGTAGTAGTAGTAGTAGTAGTAGTAGTAGTAGTAGTAGTAGTAGTAGTAGTATCAGCAACAGTAGTAATAGTATCAGCAGCAGTACTCTCAAGCTGTTACCTTCAAGCCCTGATATTCCTGGAACTAGGATGAAGCTGTGCCCAAGTCGTCGTAGTAGTACTGTAGTAACATTAGTAGTAGTAGTAGTAGTAGTAGTAGTAGTAGTACTAGTGTTAGCAGTAGTAGTAGTAGTAGTATCAGCAACAGTAGTAATAGTATCAGCAGCAGTACTTTAAGCTGTTACCTTCGAGCCCTGATATTCCAGGAACTAGGCTGAAGCTGTGAGCGATATAAATCTGTCTTCGCTCCTCAGCTGGATATTAATATGATGATTTCGTGAGAGCGCCATTGTCGTGACTTGCAATTCGTGAAATCCGATGACTGCCAATCCCCATGATTGGTGCAATAGTATTGTATTCCCCCTATCTGTTCATATTACGATACCTTAGACGTGACAGGGGCTAATTAAAGATGGCTCTGGTGTCGGTTTTCTATGTAGAGGTAGGGGAAAAAGCTGTCGTTTATATATATATTAATATGGCATATTGTCCGCTGATTTTCTTTGTAATCATATAGTCTAAGAACTGGATAGCTCTTGGTAACGCCCTTCCCCACCCCCTTCTCTCTCATCTGCCTGTCTGCCTATATATATACTATATATATATATATATATTATATATATATATATATATATATATATATATATATATAATATTATATATATATATATATATTATATATATATATATATATATATATATATATATATAGATATATATATGTATATATATATATATATATATATATATATATATATATATGTATTATATATATATATATATATATATATATATATATAGTTATATTATATATATATATATAGTATATATAGTATATATATATATATATATAATATTGTTACCATTGGTGTATGGGTAAGTCAGTAGTTTCCCAAGGAATCGGTTATTAATGACCTATATGGAAGATAAAAGTTCGACAAACAAAATTCCACTCGATTCAATGTTTTTCAGCTCTATCGAGCACAGTGAAATATGAAACAGTGTGGGGTGATAAATTCATAACAATAGAATTTCTTCATCTATTATAGCAACTGAGCTGGTCTTGTGTGAAATATGACTATAACGACATAGTAAATCAGTCGACCGTGTTTTTCTTGGAAGACGGGCATTTCATGTGTGTGTGTGTTTGTTTGAATAATTTAACAAGCTTTCCAAGAAGCACGAAAAACTACACTGTGTTAACACTTCTAATATTAAGGCTACTTTTTCCAAAGCACATGGATGCACATATTTTGGAAAAGCTTCTTTACCTTGTCATGTTTGTATTCATTAGATAGCTCTCACCGAGCACTCTCAGATGAGTACCCATATGCCAGGGTTTCAGTTATTTTTCAGCTTTTT